>RJWM01003225.1:0-116176 GCA_004363535.1 Dasyprocta punctata | reverse complement strand
ACCCTCTGTGATTCTTAAACTTTCATAATCTCTGGTTAGCCACGGCCAAACCTGCTTTCAACATTCAGAAACCGTGTGCGTGTCCATGCACACATGCCATTTTGCACATGCATTCTCTGGGCGTAGCATCTTCCTTCTCTTCATTTCCCTCCAAGGGTTCTGTTTGAAATGACCTGGAATCACCCCCCGCCCATTGCCTCGGTCTGGTTGTTGGCTCCTACCCACTCCTTGCCCAATACCAGCTGGCCCAACACAGCTCCTCCACGCTCTACCCCTGGTGCTCAGCGTGGTCTTCCAAGGTATGAAAATTAAGGGCTGACCTTGACCCCTTGATGAGAATCAGAACCGACAGTTTTCTGAAAAACAAACAAACTGATTCCTTCTTTCCCAATCCTTGCTATCTTCTTCCCATGGAAACTTTCTGGTGGATTTCTAAGTTGGTTAAAAGCTACTGGACTGAATTCCACATGTATTCTTCACAGCACTGACCTTTCTTCCCTTAAACAGACTTCCACTGCACAGCTTTGGTTATGAGGTGAAAGGGACAGATCACCATTAAAGAACAGAGACAGGACCTGTAATAGTGCACCTCTGTGGTTAAACAGTAGAGAGAGAGAGCATCCTCCATCCTGCCTTTCTCCCAGCCATTCTTCTGACGTGGCTCGAAGGCCTCCCCACATTGCCACTGCCAAAGCTTTGACTTCCTCTGAGGCTGTTATTTCATCTGAGTTTCCCAGACTAGACCTGTCTTCTTAGAAGGTGTTGGGGAATGGGAAGGGAGGACGACAGCCAGGCCATTCTCCAGCCAACGTGTCTCAGGCCTCGCTCCAAGCCTCCCATCTTGTGAGCCAGGAAACCCAATGTGATTCTTGAATTCCATATGATCCAGCAGAGCCCCAGCAAAAAGTACATAGAAAAAGTTTCTTAGGGGATCGTTTTTTGTATGCTAGAGTTGAATCAATCTTGTCCTAACTTCCTTTGAAAATGTTATGGAAAACAAAATCACAACAATAATTGTTTTTTCCAAACTATTTTTCATATGCATCTGTGACTTTTAAATTCACTCAATACTCCCCTTGTTAATTTTTTTCTTTTTCTTTTTCTTTTTTCTTTCTTTTTGTCTTTTTGAGACAGTGTCTCGCTATGCAGTTCAGGCTGGCCTTGAGCTCACTTTGTAGCCCAGGCTGGTCTTGAACTCACAACAATCCTCCTGCCTCATCCTCCCAAGTGCTGGGATTACAGGCATGCACCACCATGCCTGGCCAATATTTTAATGAGATAGACTTATCAAATCAACAAAGGGTTGGTTTTTAATGGCAAATATTTATCACCTGTCTCCTAGCTTTTTTATTTTGGTTCCATATCACCAGGTGGGGTCTTAAACAGTGACTGCTATGTCTTGTAATATTTTAGTTAAAATTCATTTAACTTCAGAAGGGTTTGTGTGAGTGTATGTGTGTGTGTTGGTGCACTGTAATCAAGTTTTCAGTGAGCTCTAATCATATTTTAATTCACAGTTCTGCCTGTCTCCTGCAGCAACTTTATTTCCCTAAAACCTAAGTCTTTTTAAAAAAATTTTTTCATTTTGTTTTAAAGGGAATAAAACAAAGCAATAAAACAAACAAAACAGTGAGAACCTGATACTGGATTTCAAAACTAAGACAGTAGGGAATCTACCATAGTTACTCTATTGCATATCGTTATCCTCTAAATAGTTGCTCAGACCACCAGCTTTAGGCTCACAAAGTCAATCAAACAATACAAGTTTTAGGTTGTTTCTTTACCTCAGTTGCCACCACCTCAGTCTGCATTCCTCTGAATCACCCGCTTGTGTATGTCTGAGGTGGCGGGCAGGTGGTGTTCCCTCCTGGCCTGCGCACTGGCAGGTTCACGGGGTAGGGGTGGGGTTCCATCCTAGTTCTCCGGGGAGAAACCTAAATCTTAGAGATCTTCTGATCGTGTTTCCTCTGTGGCTACCGTGTCCTCTTAAGGTCTTGGTCCACTCGACCAGAGGCAGAATGCTGACCTAGTGGTGTAGCTCAGTGGCAGAGTGCTTGCCTAGCATGCCTGAAGCCTTGGGCTTCCTCTCCAGTGCCAGAGAGACTGCCGAGAATGATGCTAAGGTCCTTGTGTTAGTTTTTGACAGCTGCTATAAAAGATTACCACAAACTGAATGACTTAAAATGACACATCAAAATGATTTTACTTCCCTAAATATCTGTGATCTACCTCTTCATCCCTCTTTCCCCCATCCTCTAGCAACTACTGATCTTTTTATTTTCTTCATATTTTTTTCCTTTTTTGAATTTCATGAAGTTGGAATCACACAATGTAGCACAGCCATCTTAGATTTGCTTATTTTACTTAACATACATTTAAATTTCCTCCATGTCTTTTCATGGCACTGTCTCTCATTTAGCATTGAATAATGTTTTACCGCAGTTCGTCCATTCACCTACCGAAGGACACCTTGGTTGCTTCCAAGTTTTGGCATTATGAATAAAAGTTTCTATAAATATCTTTATGTATGGTATAAATATACATTTGTTTTTTGTGTGAACATAGTTCAACTCTTTGGGGGTAAATATGAAGTAGTAAATGTAAGTACCATCATTGTCCCCTGATTGACGCGCTTTGAAATTTTGTTGAAGTTTTCTTCTTCTTCTTTTTTTTTTCTTTCTTTTTATCCTTGAACAAAATGGATTTGAAAAAAATATGAAGTAGTAAAATCGATGGATAGTATGGTAAAAGTGTGCTTAGTTTTGGAAGAGACTGTCAAGCTGTCTTCCAAAGTAGCTGGACCATTCTGATAACCACCAGCAATGAAAGACAGTCCCTGTGTGCCACATCTCAGCCAGCATTTGGTGTCAGCATTCTGGGTTTGGGATGTTCTAGTACATGTGTAATTGTATCTCAATGTATAGTTGCTTAAATTTGATTTCCTTGATGACATATAATGTGGACCATCTTTTCATATGCATATTTGTTATCTGAATATCTTCTTTAGTGGGGCATCTATTAGAGGTTCTGATCCATTTAATATTAGATGACTTTCATGTGTGTGCGTGTGTGTGTGTGTGTGTGTGTGTGTATGTGTGTGTGTGTGGGGTACTGGGTATTGAACCTAGGGTCTTTGCACAGAGCTAAGTCTCCAACCCTTTTTTACTTTTTATTTACTTTGAGACAGTGTCTCACTAAGTCAAGTCACTAAGCTGGCCAGCCTGGGTTCAAAGGTGCCTCTGCCTCCCAGAGTGGTGGGATTACAGGCATGCACCATCATACCTGGCTCAGGTTGTTTTCTTACGGATGAATTTTAAGAGTTCTTTGCATATTTTGAAAAAGAGTTGTCAGATGTGTCTTTTTGCAGATATTTTCTCCTATACCCAGGCTTGTATTTTCTTTCACTTGCAAGTAGCTCTCACAGAGCAGAAAAAACTTAATTTTAATGAAGTTCAGTTATCTTTCTTTCATGGACTGTGCCATGGAGTTGGATCTAAAAAGTCATCACCAAACTCAAGGTCATCTAGATTTTCACCTGTGTTTCTTCGGTGGGTTCAAAATTGGTGGTCCACTTAACACCAGTTGAACTGAATGAGCGTGGTGCTGAGGTGGGGGGGGGGAGTCCACCTGAGAATTGTTTCCAACATAAAAGGAGAACTGGAGAAGAAGTTGTTGTTGTTTGGTGCTGTTGGTTCTCCTGTTGCTGTGGGTTCTCCTGGAGGAGCTTGCTGAGCTTCTTTCCTGATACGAATTTGGCTGTTCTCATCATCAGAGGAGTTTGGGACCTTGTTGTCGTTGAGACTGGCTGTGGTTCACTTTGAGGGAGCTCTGGTCCTTAACTTTACTGCTTTCTGGCTCAGGAGGGAAAGATGTGTGCTGTTCAATCTCCAGAGGAAGCTTGTCACACTGGCTTCCTGATATGAACTCAGCTGTTCTCATCATTGGAGGAGCTCAGAACCTCACTGTCGCTGAGGATGGCTGTGGTACTTTTCAGGGGAGCCCTGGTCTTTACTTTGAGCATTGCTTCCTGGCTCCACTACGGATCCCTCAGCCTACTGGCATAGATCCTTCATCTGGCATGGACTTTCTAGCTTCCACTACTGACCTCCGAGCCTTCCCAGTGCAGATCCATGAAACAGACTTGCATGAGTCATTGTTGTGGGCTCTAGGCCTGTAGTCGGACTCGTGGGAGGTGTTGTTGTGGGCGCTAGGTCTTTAGCTGGACTCATGCAGGACATTGCCATGGGATCCAGGCCTTTGTCTAGATTTTCTAGGTCTTTAGTGTTGTAGACAGATTTCCTGCACTTTCTTGTATATAACTCTGGGTGACCATCATAAAATAATATTATAAATTCTGTGTCCTGTATGTAATTGTTCTCCTTGCATCTCCTGACTACAGCACATGTCAATTTGTCAGCATTCATAAAATAATTTGCTAGGATACTGACTGCATTTTCACTGAAACTATATATCAAAGTTGGGAAGAATGGCCCTCTGGACACTATCACGTCCTCCTACCCAAGAGCATGGAGTATCTCTTCATAGAAAATATCTCTATATTCATGGAATATCTCTTCTTTGACCTTCTTTTAACTTTTTTTTTTGTGGTGGTGCTGGAGATTGAACTCAGGGCCTTGCAAATGCTAAGCAAGCACCCTACCACCCTACCACTGAGCTACGTCTCAACCTCTTCTTTATTCAGCTTTGTAGTTTTCCTCATGTAAACCTTGTGCATATCTTATTAAATTTATACTTATTTAATTTTTGGTCCTAGTAAAAATGGCATTATGTTTTAATTTTAAATTCCTCGTGATTCTTTCTGAGTCTTATTGCAGAGTTTTATAAACTTCATATAATTTTATTATTTTCTAATTTAATAACTATGCCTCTTACAGCCCCACCCAAATGTGGATAAAGCCATAAAATAGACAACAGCTAAGGATTCATCCTAAGAGGCGATCTCTTTAGGATCCAATTAATTTTTTATCTAAACCTCTCATTTTCCTAAGATCCCCTTCTTACTCAAGACTGAGGTTTGAACCCAGGCCTTTGCACTAAGCCACTAATCCAAAACCCCACCATCCCTTTATTTTAAAAACAGACTCTTACTGGACTTGAACTCACTATGTAGCCCAGGTTGGCCTCAAATTCTCAACAATTCTCCTACTTCAGCTTCTCAAGTGCTGGGATTACAGGTGTGTGTCATCATGCCAGGCCTCTGTGTGTGTGTGTGTGTGTGTGTGTGTGTGTGTGTGTGTGTTTAAACAAGTTCTCACCAAGTAACTAATTTGCCCAAGCTGGGCTTGAACTTGCACTATTTCTGCCTCAAACCCCCACCCCCACCCCGAACACTCAGAATATAGGCACATGCCACCTTGCCCAGCAGGTCCTATTTTTAAAAACAGGAAATCAAGTAAGTATTTTGAGTTTCAGCTTTAAAGAGGGGGGAACTTCTCTTCCTTTACTTCTTAGACGTGACCATTTTCTTTCTTGGGCATTACTTACAGTGTGACTTGCCACATCTGTTACCTCTGTGCCTGACCTCTCATCTACTCCCCACTCCCTTTTAGATAGGGGGTTTTACTACTGTGAGATGTGATTAGAAAGAACAGAACTAAACAAAATAAAACAGAATAAAGCCAATCAAAACAAAACAGTGAAAGTGATACAGACTTCAAAACAAGACAATAGGAAATCGACAACACCTACCATAATATATCTTGTCATCTTTGAAATAGCTGCCAAAACCATCATATATAATAAAATCAAACAAGATAAGCAAATAAAACAATGAACACAATATGGGACTTTAAAACAAGATAATAGGGAATTAACAATGGCTATCACGGTCAGAAGGAAATTCCCCATAGTTGATCTACTGCATATTGTTATCCTCCAAATAGATGCTCAGACAACCAGCCTTAGGCCTGCAAAGTCAATCAAATACTAAACACTGCAAGCATTAAGTTGTTTTCTACCTTAGTAGCTATCATCCCAGCCTGTGTTTCTCCAGATCAGCCAGTTGCTTGGGGAGGGGCTCTGCTTGTCTTGTCTCACATTGTCTCCCAGCCCACACACTGGCTGGCTCACAGGAAGGGATTGGCTTCTTGTTTCTCCTCCCTATAGCCCACATCTCAACGTGGTGAATGTTTAAAAATTTTTTTGAAAAATTTGTAATAGTCAAAGACAGATTGTCATTAATTTCCCTCAAAGTCCTCCCCCTCTTATGTATTACCAATTCCCTACAATGAATACAATCACTGTGTACTGCAAACATGTCCTACTAAACATTTTTCTTAAAGTAGTAGTAAATTTAAAAAAAAGAAATACCCCTATCCTTTACTATGGCACATATATTCCCATTGCAATGCTCTACTATGCCCAAGTAAATATTGTTCTTAGGGGAAAAAACTCCTCCCTCTCACTTCAAACACACTTACCCCATTGTCCTTGTCACTTTCCAAGGCCGTTCTGGAAGTCCTCTTTCATGAGTGTCTTTCTGTGGCTGCTTCAATGTCCTGAGTTAATTAAAAACATTCAGGGCAATTTCTGTTCAATAAAAACTTGACAGTGTGTCCTCACCCACCTTTTTCACTGGATCTGAAACTATGTGACTTCTGGTTCCCCAAAGTCAAAAGGACCATGAAAGGTAAGCATTTTGATTGGATTTAGAATATCAAGGCAGTCACAATGCACAACTAGACATTCCTGCAAGAGGACTTCCAGAACTGCTTCAGAAATGGCAAGAATGGTGATACAAGTGTGTTCAGAGTGAGAGGGGGGATTTTTTGGGGGAGGGATTAACAGCAATGTACCTTCTACTGTAATAATTTTTTTAGAGTTTTATTTAAACATCACTGTATGTTTTGATTACAACTTATATGTTGCCTAGACTCATCTTGAACTCTTGGGCTCCAATGATTCTCCTGTTTCAGCCTCCCAAGTAGCTCAGATTACAGGTGTGCACTAGCGTGCCCAGCTTTTTGTCCATCTCTTAATGGACTAACATGCTCCCTCTACAAATTCAGTAAGTAAGTCCAACTTCCCACTCACTTGGGGCCAATGCTGTTCTTAGCGGCAGGAAATTATAAAAACTCAGTTCAATAGGCTGAGCGAGTCCTCACTAAGACCGCCTTATTGCTGGTTTTTCTTGAACCTGGATTCTAGTTCTAGTGACTGACCTCTTTTCCTGCTCTTAGTGTCAGTTCCACATTTCTTGTTGCCTTCATCCCTTCAGCCAGTCCTAGGGTTCAGACATTATTGCTGATGCCTTTGACTCAGCACATATTACTCATTTCCTGCTGTCATGCTTCAGTCTGCACAACCCCTATTACCCTACCACCTCTGTTCTGAACTTCCAAAGTGCTCAACACTGCCAAATCCATAGCCAGCCACAGCCCAAGTCCATAGTCCTCTGCCGGAGATGCACTGCCTATATGTGGGTCCCTGCCACAAGAACCTGCTTTTGCCCCTTGAGCATCTAGACTCCAGATGCAAGCCTGGGGGCCCTGTCTCTAAATCCCAAGGGCCCCTGTTTGAATGGAAAGAAGGTGGGGCTGGGTGTGGTGGTGCCCACCTGTAATTGCGGAAGGCTGGGGCAGGAAGATCACTTTGAGTTCAAGACCAACCTGAGTGACATAGCAAGACCCTGTCTTAAGAAAGAAAGAAAGAAAGAAAGAAAGAAAGAAAGAAAGAAAGAAAGAAAGATGAGTTTGGCATGGTGGCTCATGCCTATAATCCCAGCACTTGGGAGGCTGAGATAGGACGATCGTTGGAAGTTCGAGACCAGCCTGAGCTACAAAGTGAGTTTAAGTCCAGCCTGAACTGCACAGTGAGACCCTGTCTCAAAGAGACAAAAAAAAAAAAAAAAAAAAAAAAAAAAAAAAAAAAAAAAAAAAAAAAAAAAAAAAAAAAAAAAAAAAAAAAAAAAAAAAAAAAAAAAAGCGCGATTCAGAGACTTCCAGGCAGGGCTACTCCTTGGATATGGAGACCTCATTTTGCACAAGCACACCTATACTAAAAATTTTAGTACTTATGCAAGGGGGAAAAAATCTCCACAGGCAAGGATTCGCACGCCTGTAATCCCAATACTCATGAAACTGAGGCAGGAGGATTGCTGTGAGTTTGAGGCCAGCCTGAGCTTCAAAGTGAGTTCAAGACCAGCCTGAACTCCACAGCAAAACCCTGTCTCATAAAACAAACAAACAAGCAAAATCTGGTTCTGTTCACGCCTATGAGACACTCAGTTGGTATGAAAACAATTTGATTTCCACACTTTCGTTTTTACTTCGCCGATGCTTAATCTCTCCAACCACCCCTTCACAAATGGCCCTGCTGTAGCTCGTTACCCACGAGGTCTGGTCCTCGTAGAACAACACCCCAGAGGGCCTGGAGGGGCTGGAACTGTGCCGAGCGCGGGTGGACCGAGCACCGCGCTGTGAGTACAGCGGTCAGGGCACCGTCTCCCCGCCCTCACCCGGCAAAGCAGCCGCAGTCTCCGCACGTCCTTTGCGTGACTCATCTCCTCGCGGGCGACACAGAAACACTCAGCGGTGCCAGCCCCCGTGAGATGGGATGAGTACGCCAGCCATGCGGTGATTACAACTTCATTCACTCATGACTCTGATCGCAGTGTTTGTGACACCGCGCTCTGGGGTCTGAATATATTGAGTTTCGCTGTGCTGTGGACTACACAGAGAATCACTCCCTCCACAGCAGCATGGGCTGCAGCGTCCATAAAAGGCGATGTGCTGGCTCCAGAGCCAATGATTTCATAAGCAACCTCTGAGCTCAGCCTCCTCCTCACATCTGCAAGCACATCTGAAAGCCCTGATTTCCTGTTTCCATCTGACAGCTCCTTTTCCAGGCCTTCTGCGTGGAAAGCTATGTCTTTCTGCCTGGAAGATTATTGCTCCTAGCTGAGTGTAGGGATGTATGCCTGTAATCAAGCACTCAGGAGGCTGGGGCAGGAGGATCGCAGTGAGTTTTAGGCTAGCCTGGGTTACAAAGTGAGTTCAAGTCTAGCCTGAACTTATTAAAGGACCTGCTGAAGATTGATTAATTATGTGTCTACTATATGTTGGGAATTGTGCTAAGTCTCACATATGGAAGACCCTGAGATAAGGATTCAAGTACAAGGAATTTATTTGAGGCAGAGACCCAGGAAACTCTGGAAATAGTGGACAGGAGAGAGAAGGGAAGACATTCAAGAAAAGATTCATTACTAGGGAAGTTTATTACTGTGGGCAAACAGAACTCAATCCTACTAGGTAATTTCTTTCTTTCTTCTTTCTTTCATTTATTTTTTTAATTGTGAGGTGGGGTCTCACTGTGTTTTCCAGGCTGGCCTTGAACTCCTAGACTCAAGAAATCCTTCAGCCTCAGCCTCCTGAGAAGCCGGGATTACTGTTTTATGCCATGGCACCAGTTCCAACTAAGAAATTCTGAAAACCGTGACTTAGAATTAAGCCAGCCAAGAGAATCAGGGAGCCAAGGGCACTTGTCAGCCAACTCCTGGTCTGTCCCAGGTTGACGATCCTTTCAGGGGACTGACCTATCCAGTATGCAAGCACTGTGTGTCCCCCAAGGCAAGCAAAAAGTTCCTCCATTGGAGATTTTTGGGGATCAGCTGTGTGTTGAAGCAAATGCCAAGGGAATTGGGAGGGGGCCGCTGATAGCACCTGCTATGTGCAGGGAGAACAGAATCGAGGTCCCTCCCTACTTCTAACCTTCTACTCAGGCCAGAAGTCTCCAGTGTAGGGAGGCAGGAAAAGCCCTGGAATGGCGGGGCTGAGGCGTCTGAGGGCACAAACGCTGAGTCACCTCGGGTGCAGATGAATAGGAGAGCGTCAGAGCTCCAGACGGCAACAGCTCAGGACTTGTTGTCACTTGTCACGTAACGCGATCGTCGGGAATGACGTGGAAACGCCAGCCTTCTGCGGCTGGCTGGCTGGGGACTGTGGCTGTCCTCAGAGGTGGACACCCAGGACAGGGTCAAACTGCCCACTGGCAGGGGCTCCAGCTGCTCCTCCTCCCAGGGGAGAATTTGTTGAAATTGAGTTTTGGGAGTCTGGCAGGGGAGCCCAGGACTGGGGGAGCCACAAAGCTTCTCTGCAGTTAGAGCCCAGATGCAGCAGGCACCGTGACCCAGGCCAGCTCAAGGGACTCCCAAGACCTGCTGAAGCCACCTTGCTTGCAGGAAGAAGCAACTCACATCCGGCCGGCTGTGGGTTGCTCTGCTTTTGAGACCAGGCAGGCTGAGCTATAAAAAGGCAGACCTCGTTGGGGAGCTGCAGGGCGCAGGGGCAGGTGTTTTCATAGTAGGGCGGTTTGGGCTGGGACTCCAGCTGCTAGGATGCCCTTCTCTGGATTAGACTGAAATCTACCGCCTGTGAACTTTCCCTTAGCCCTGCTGCTGCCCTTTGGAAACCCTTGATCTGTGTCAAGGAAATTTCTGTTAACACAGCACCTTGCTTATGGCTGCCAGTAACCTTCCCTGCTGGGTATTGGTGCATTAGGAGAAATTAGGGAGATTATGACCAAAATAATGTGACTAATGTCCCCTCCCTGGTTTCGGCAAGCCTCTCTCTTCCATGTACTTCCGGGAAAGCACCTCTGCAGTGGGCACAGGTAGTGTCTGCAGAGCTTTCCTGCTGAGCCCCTCAACCCAACCTCCGCCTTCCCGTCCCGGCCCACAATGAATGCCAGGCACTGACACCAGCAGGACACTGTGTCCCCTGCTTTGCCCTGTCCCTTTACACCCACTGCCGGGATTTCCCCCTGCTGTGATTGATGGTCATTTTACAGGGGCTCAGCACTTGCTCAGGTGACCGCTCACTGAAAGAAAGGTCCTCAGTCCCACTGGGGGCTGTCGTATTGAGAGAGAAGGCTTTGATTCATTTACGTCACCTGAAACTTAAGGATAAAGACTTTTTGACAGAAATGCTGTGTGGGCTAAGTGGCAAAGCACCATGCTGCCACCTCATTCTATGCAACCAATGGGAAAGCAGATGAAGGAGACCTCGCCCACTATTCTAACCACGATGTCTTCGGGAATGGATAGCACGAGGCACACACATTGGCGGGGGGCCCTGTGGTACTCTGGCAAATTTGTCTGAGTGCTGCTTTTACATTCTAATTAGGATTTGAAAACTTGGCTTCTAAAAACCAAAGCAAGCCTTTTCTTGCTCACTCTGTTCCATTATAGCGCCCTGATATTCAGACAAAAAACAGACGGGAGACAATTGGGTTCACCAGAAGTTGCAGGAAGGAATTGAGAAGTTTGGCTGGAAGAGAACATGACTTTTAAGAGAAGCATTTTTTTTATTCCATCTTAGTTGCCATGTTTATAGGTTACCGAGAAATTAAAAATGATGTGTTCTTATGGCAGGAGCCCACGCCAAAGGGAGAAAAAAGGAGCAAGGAAGAAAATTCCACAAAAAGAAGCTCAGGGAGAGGAATAGGATTGTACTTGCTTCCCAACCAGGAAAGGATTTGGAGGAAATGGGCCTTTCTCAGCATGGAAGGCACTGGCCTTTTCTTCTCAAGTCACACGTGGCTGTCCCCAAATGTCTTTCATGTTACTAGAGTTTTAATGTTCAACATCTCAGTGATAAATTTCTCATCATAGTGTCCATTAGTAATATAGTTGAAAACGCTAAATCTGGAGGATTGCAAACACACACACACACACACAGAGACACCTGCACACATTCATTTTCCAAGAACATATCAGTTTTCTTAATATTACTCCTTGCATCTGACTAAAAGTGTATTTCATGTGAATGTATTTCTTTTATATATGATCATTCCTCTTTTCCCATTTTCATTGAGAGCTACATTTCCCTTAGTTTCCATTCTACTAAAAAAGGAATCATTTTAAAAATTAGGTTAGCAGTAAGTATTTTTCCCTTCCTTTAATCCCTGATAATAACTGACACGAAAGTAGGTTATGTCCTACTTTGACAAGAGGGTTTATGGAAGCCACAGAATATATGAAAGGGGTTTTTGTAAGAAGGTCTTTATTTTCTAACATTGGAAATAATAAAGCTGAAATCATCCATATACATGATAATTTCTTTTATAGTAAGGAAACATAGATTTATGAAACCTAGAGGCTAGAGAGAAGATAATGATGAATTTAAAGGAAAGACAAGTTCTTTAAAAATACAGAAATGGTGGCAGATTTATAATTGAGGTCAAAAAGAGAAAGACTATGAAATGTCTATTGGTAACAGCCCTTTAAAGCATCCACAGTCATAAGAGTATGCAAATTAAGTAGGCCTCAAGTTTTCAAACTCACTTGCTGAATTTTCATAGCTCAGTAGAAGGGGAAAAGACCAAAAATCTCAGTAAACAACTCCTCATACATATTTTTTCTCATTCTTTTTTAGTAGATAAGTTTTTTCTTTCATCTTTATAAGACTGTCAAATAAATTTTACTTAGGTTTCCTAAAACACCAAAGTAGACTGGTGTTTCTGGGACTGAAGCCTGGCATAGAATCATAGAAGTTACAAGAATGCTCATGGCATCTATTGACCTTAAACACCTTCCTGATACAGCGCTTTCATTTTTTTCCAAACAATTCCATAAGTCAGGTATTGTTTTCTGCATTTTACCAATAAAGATAGGAGAGTTTTAGAGAGACTAAGCAATTTGCTGAAAGTCAAATTAGGGTTCCACCTCTCTCGAAAACTGAAGAACCAAATAACTCCTTAGTTGGACCAAATGAGCAGCTAGAGAGGCAAGGATGGAGAAAAGGATGGAATAGGCCTAAAATGGGGCCTTTTCCCAGAAATGTAAGTGAATGGATCTTGGAATTAAAAGTTGGAATAGGCGTTAGTGTGGGAATTGAGAGAAACCTTGGGTTGGCATTCTAGCCAGGGCTGTGTGGGGGTGGCTGGGGACTCCTCCATGCTTGAGATTAGGGCAGAATTTAGATTCAGAGGAGTTTTTGTTAAGTACTGGGACACAATTAGATCAAGGCAGTGTTAATATTCCTGATGATAAGAATCACATGGGCAATTGTTAGAATTACAAATCCCTGGCCCTTCTAAGACCTGCTAAATCCTTGTCTCCCAAGGAAAGTTGTATCATTTACAATGGAATCTAGTTGAGTCTGATCAGCAAGAAAATGGGGCACTGGTCACAATGGCGGCTTCCTTTAGAACTATTTGGAGAGCTCTTTATAAATACTGATGGGAACTGGGTGTGAAGGTACATTCCTGTAATCTCAGTTTTCTGGGAGGCTGAGGCAGGAGGATCAGAAGTTTGAGTACAACCTGGGTAATTTAGTAACTTAGTAAGACTTTGTTTCAAAATAAAAAATAATTTAAAAAGGCCTGGGGATGGAATTCAATGTAAAGGCCCTATGGTCAATTTCCAGTATCAAAAACAAACAAACAAACAAACAACCTGATGAGCTAATCAATTCAGAATCTCAGTGGGGAGGTTATTATGTTTTAAAAGTTTCTCAGGTGATTTGGAAGAAAAGTAAATGTCTAAAACAAACAAATGGTTTGAGACTAAACTAGATATTTTCTTTCTGAGTTTATAGAGCTCTTTAACACTGATTGGTGGCAATTTTTGTATAATTATTGATTTATAAATATCTGTGTACTTCTTTTTCCAACACTGTAACCTTGAAGAGCAGAGACTAAATATTAATTTTAATCACCCACAATGCTTAGCACTGTGATATTGAATAAATATTTGTCTGCTCCATGCATGTAAGGATTCAAAAGCTATCCTTGGCAGCCCTGACCAAGGACAAGAAATATACTGTGTACTGTATACTATGCACTAACTCACCCAACAAAAGGGAATTGCCTCTTGTTTTATGAGTTATCAAGTTCTCAATACTAAGCAGCTTATCCATTGCCTGGCACCCAGGGAGACTTGCGCCTCCAGGTCATTATCCAAAGCCAGTGCTTTCTGAATAACTTCCCCCCATTGTTGTCCCCTGAGTCTAGGCTGCTCCTTGGTGACTTGCGTGGTCAATGAAATGTGACTTGGGAACTTTCAAGGTCATGCTGAATTCTCATAGCAGCCTTTCAGAGCGCTAGGAACCCTGATCATGGAGCCTTGCTCTGCCATGTGAGAAGTCCACCTACCCCAAGCCCATCACACTTAAGAGAACACATGAAGGGTCCCTGAAATTATAGGAAAAGTGACATGCCTGGCCATCCCCTAAGTAACTCTTGACAAGGACTGTCAGAGGATCGAAAGCCATCGTTAACCTGTCAAAACATCATTTCAAAAACATCAAGATGATGGCCAATCTATAATATAAAGGAATATAAAAAGTAAGCAATTTATAATAAAATAATATGCACTTTAATATTTTGATGCCTCAGGCAAAACACAGAATACCGAATAAACAATAAAGAAGAATGCACCTGAGTTTAAAAATCACTGGACAGTACAAAACTACAAATGTAGGCTGAAGCATGTGTGTCTGTAGCATACCAAGCACCCAAATATCATAGTGCACTGTGCATTTTTATGCAGTTCTAAACAGAGTCTCTGTCTCCTGATTTTACATTTTAGGTACTTTTGTGTGTGTGTGTGGCACTGAGGATCAAACTCACAACCTCGAGTCTGCCAGACAGGTGCTTAAGCCACTGAGCCAAACTCCCAGCCCTGGTTTTTTTGAGACAGGGTCGCACTATGTAGTTCAGGCTGGCCTTGTGCTCATGTTGTAGCCCAAGCCAGCCTCGAACTCACAACGCTCCGCCTATCTCAGCCTCCCGAGTGCTGGGATTAAAGGCATGTGCCACCATGTCTGACAAGGTACACTCTTAAAAACATTAAAATGCACTAAGACAGCCTCAAAGATGTTCTGTGTTCAGGAGTTCTGAACTGCAGTGAGCTGGAGACAGCATATCGTACTGATACAGGGGAATGAAACTCCCAACCTAGATAGATGTCTGCTATTAGAACCAGCTTATGTTCTCTAGAATCGAAGAAGGAATTTTAGGAACAATGGAGGTTAAGAGCAAAGAAAGCTTCTGTCTGAGAGAGCCAGAAGAGGTCCCACATGGGTTGCCAAAGACTGTCTTTTCTAGGGACTTCTATAGAGCAAAACCACGAGTGAGGCGGGTCTAAAGTGGAGGAAAAATGGAAACTCACAAGGTGGGCATGAGGTCGGACAGAACTATGGTCAACCAATAAGATTAATTGTTCAGGTAAAATTGATTAAATCGGGGACAAATGGGGAAGCGAGTCACATTGCAAGCAGGCACGCTCAAAGAGCAGTGATTCTTTCTGCAGGGAGTTGGGATGGTGACTCCTGGCTTCCTCAAGGTGGTCTATACCTATTTAGAATATCAATCCCTGATGTGTATACTTAAGGTGTAGTTACATTTGTTTTGCTTTCTGTCTTGAGGTCTGGCCCACAGTGGGAGGTATGTGTCTCCTCCAAGGTTGCAAGGTATCTGGCCTTCTGCACTGGCTCCTTTGAGGGCTCAGCTCTGTCTGACTGCCTATAATATTTCTAAATAACTCAGCAGCCTGTAACACTACCTTATCTCTCTCGTTACATGCAGCTATTAAGTATGAATGGAGCGGTTACTTTAGGACCCTAAAAAGTAAGTGATAGCACACAGTCAGGGGAGAAAGATCAAAATTTGAACGACCACCAAACTGGAGATGAGTTTCCTGGTTTTGCCCCCTGAGGATACTCTAGACCTGGATTTAAGTTAGTTCATTTTATTTTTATTTTATATATATATATATATATATATATATATATATATATATTAGACAGGGTGTTGCTATGTAGATCAGGCTGGCCTTGAACTCACTGTGTAGTCATGGCTGGCCTAGAACTCATGGTGATCCTCCTGCCTCAGCCTCCTGAATTCTGAGATTACAGGTGCCACCATGCCCTGTTTAAATTAGTCCTAAACCTATAAGTGGGTCTCACTCATAGAAAGAAAGAACTCCACGAAAATTTCTTCTGGTTTTGGCTATAGCAACTGGAAAGGGCATTCCTAACCTTGAGTTTCAGGTGAAATCACTTTTTTTTTTTCTTTTTCTAATTTTCTCCCTTCTCATGAGCCCTAGGCTTCAGGTCATTAAAGCCATAGCGGTAGCAGCAGTGGGAGCCTTCAGTGGGACAAGGGAGTCCTCCTCTTTAATCACAGGAGCTGTGACTCCAAGAGGGGACAAAACTCCATTGCCTTTCCTCTCTTTGTTTTCCCAGCTCATGAGCTCTGTTCTGAGAAGTATGCAACAGAGTGGAATAACTAAAGTTCCAGTTCTCTAGATACAAAACTACCAAACAACAACAACACACACGCATACACATGTGCGCGTGAAAGCAAAAAATATAGGGAACTTGGAAGTACCAGGGACAGGGCAGAAAGGAAACACCTTGGAGAAGTTCGTGAACTTCCTGGGACACCTCCAAGATGCACAAACATACATCTGACTCTTAAACAGCATCCTACAACCTTAGAGAAGCATATGATGGGACGGATCGCTCAGTTTAGACCAAGGGCCAGTAAACTTTTTCTAGAAAGGACGAGGCAGTAAATACTTTAGGCTTTGTGGGCCGTGCAGTCTCTCTTGCCACTTCTCTGTCACTGTAGTGCTAAAGCAGCCATAGACAATGTGTATATTATGGGCATGACCATTTGTTTTGGCAAGTCTCACAAATTCAAGACGGTTTTTATATTTTGAAATTGTTGAAAAATATCAAAAAAAGAATAGTATTTCAGCTGGGGATTTAGGTCAGTGGCTTAAGCTCCTGCCTGGCAGGCACAAGGTTTTGAGTTCAGTCCCCGGTACAAAAAACAAACAAACAAAACAAAACAAAACAAGAATAGTATTTCATGTCAAGTGAAAGTTGTATAATATTCATATTTCTATGTGAAAAAACAAAATTTTATTGGAACACAGTCATGTCTAAACTGAACAATTACTGTCTGAAGTTTCCTATAAAATTAATCCTATGGCTATGACCATGGATTGGAAATTTCTACTTCTGTTTCTTGGAAAAAATAATATGTTATTATATATGACAGAAGATATATCTATATCTTGATAGGCTACAAAATATATGACATGATTTAACAAAATATATCAATAATATAAAATATTATATATGTAATAAAAATTTTTAATTTATATTCTTTGGACATTCAATCACATTCCTTGGAGCATACTTACATTCACATATGTTCTTGGAATACATATAACACATACCTACCTATCTCTCTCCCTCACTCTCTCTGTCTCCCTTGCTTTCTCTGCTCTACGCTGTAGCAAAGGCTGTATAATTATTTCCTGAAGGCTGCAACAAAATCAAATTTAGAACTATGACCATGAGTGGGAATTTTTATTCTTAATCCTTGAACTGTATAAATATATATATCATATTATATAGTATAATAAATTTTAATTGTATTTATTATATAATAAACACAAAAATTTATACTATAAAATATTGATTATTCTATTTCTACTTCTGGGGGCTCCTAATTGTATTTCTTGAATGTATATAAAATATATATCCCTTGGCATATATTAAATATATATTTGCATATTTCTCTATGTGTATTATATGTACACACACATATATATACATACATGTGTACATTTCTTATTGAACTGTATCTAGACCTAGTAGAACTCGGTCCTTAAAAGTTTTTGCTGGTGTTGTATGTAAATGCAAAGCATGTCTGGGAATATATGTGGTAATATGACAGAGGATGAAAGGTAAAAGGTGAAAGTTGTAGAAGCTAGTAGAGCAGAATAGAATTTAAATATTGGAAGTGGAGAGGCCTTAGCAATCCTCTCATTTTTACAGTCGAGGGAAATGACTGCGAACGTCTTCCCCCCCAGATTCCATACCATCTGACCCTGTTCTTGTAGACTTTTGACCACCTTACGTATCTTAAGACATCTATGTAATATGCGGGCACACTCGTGGTTGCCATGAGCTAAGCAGCTTTGCTCCACCATGCCATTCTGTCATGATGGTTCTGCTTTGGAGCCAGTTGACCACAGACTGAAACTGTGAGCAAATTAAACTTCTCCTCTTCTTTTAGTTGTGGACGTTGGATATTACGTCTCAGCTAGAAGAAAGCTGACGAATACATCATCTCTGCTGTTCAAATGCTCTACTCGGGATGCTTAGTTGCAGCCTAACTAGAAAATTGAGGCTTTCTATGGGCAGACTGCCTTTTGGGGAAGCGGCCGCAGGGTAACAAGCGCTCTACCACTAAGCTATTCCCTCCAGCTCCAGGCTGCCTTTTGAAATCATTTTTCCTTCCTAGCACTGAAAGAGAAATTCTCTTTTGCATATGCTAAAAACTGTGATTAGAAGGTGTTGATCAGGCAACTGCCAGCTGGATAGGGCCTAATTTTAAAGCCTGTACTGGCCTAAATCTTCATTCCTTCCTGTAACCTCACGGAGATGGGGAAAGTCGGAGCAATCACAGAATAGAGGTCAAATCCAGAGCATTAGAAATTGTTTTGTAATTTTCATTTGGCCAAAATACACTCTTTCTCTGTGTGAATTAAAGGGAGGCTCAGAATTGGAGTTGCGCTGATGGCCACCTGCGAACTCACCCGTGTTCCGTGTCCCGTGGATAACACCACTTGCAGCGGCTCAGGGCCACCAACCTGGCCTGGCCTCGGCTCTTTAGAGGATAAGAGAAAGTGGCAGCCACCAGAGGAGGGGCAGAGAGGGAGAGGCATTTCCATCAAGCTAACGCAGCCTGTCAGCGCCAGCGGGGGACCCGGTGCTCTTCTCCCAGGATGCAAGAGGAGCAGGGAAAGCAACCAACAAAAAAGGAGAGGGGAGGGGAGGAGGAAGCCAAGAATCCTTAATTATACCCAATTATAGCAGGAGTTGGAGGAGTTTGGCGAGAGATGGTCATGGAACAAAGGAACACAATGACAGTATGGTACAATTGGGAAAATGCTGACTGTTCAGCTTGTTTGCTTCTAGGGAGCAGCTTTTGCAGCAGCAGGTGGCCCTGTGGGTTGGCTGGAGCCTTGGGCGCCTTCTTATGCAGTGTGTTCGGAGCCTTGGGAAGTGGGTCCCACTGTCTTTCTCCCTCGGCTTCCCTCAGAGACAGTCCTGGGGTTCGCTAAGGGGAAGGGAAGTTAGAATATACCACATGAACTATACTTTAGTAGGATGTTTTGAGCTGGGTGTGATGGCACATTCGATAACCAGGAATTCAAGGCCAGCCTGGGCTACATAGTGAGTTCAAGTCCAACCTGAACTATACAGTGAGACCTTGAAAAGAGACCTTGAAAAGAGAGAGGAGACATTGTAATACACATGATTAACTATAAACTAGTTACATGAATAAAAAGGTACCTACTTTATATTTATAGTTATTAAAGGACCAAGACATTTCAGAAAGAAATTAATAATCTATGAAAACAATTTAGTTTTTTTTTCATAATCAGGAATTGAACTCAGGACCTTGTTGTTGCTGGGTGGGTGGGTGCTATTGAGCTATATCCCTGGCCCGCAAAACAATTAGGTGAGCAATTTAAGCCAATAAATGCTTTTTGTTGGTGGTGCTGAGGGTTGAACTTATAGGCTCAAGCATGTTAGGCAGGTGCTCTACCACTGAGCTATAGCCCCAACCCTCATAACCCTCTTAGTACTCCAGTGCAAGAGGGGTTTTTGATGACAAACCAGCTTAAGAATATTGTTGATTTGAGGACCTTGACACACACAAAAAAACTGAAACTATCCTGGAAATCTTAACAGCACATACAAATAGAGGAAATTGGCCAGTGCTTCCCCAAATTTGATGAGATCCAAGACATTTATGACATTACTAACAACTATGTACTTTTCTGAAAGAGGATGCCTTGAAACTCTGAGGGCTTCCTGCCACCTAAGGATTGCTCTTTCAGGGTCCTGCTTGAGTCAGTATTGACAGGGTTAAGGTGGATTGGAAAAGAAGTCTTCAAGGCATGTGCTTAGATGGGGCCCTGTGCACTTGAAAATCTTAGTATGAATAAGAGGCTCCACATTTTCATTTTACAGTAAGCTTTGCAAACTATGCAGCCAGTCCTGAACAGAAGCATTGCCCTTTCAGACATGGAGTCTTTGCCAAGTGGAGGACAGTGGGATCTTCCTTAAACTTGCCTCGAGGAAATGATGCAGGAGATGCCACACCGGGCCCCTCAGTGCTAACTGCAGATTCTGTTTGGCCCTGTTCCCTGCATTTATCCTGGCCAACATTCTTCCAGAGCCCAAGCACGAAAATGGAGCATTCAGAGTTCAACAGTTTTCTGCTGTGAGAAGTGGCATATTTTTAAGAAGCATAACCCTTTTTTTTGCTCAGTTTTCCCCCCTGATTCTCACTCCTTTCAACTCTGTTTTACTCTATTCTCTTTACTGTGTTCCCTAGAAATATTATGCAAGTTTTTGAAAGTCTTTTCCAAAGGAAACTGGTTTTGTGTCCTGTTTCAATCAGTCAATATAGTTAGATGTTTAATTTAAAAGCACATGAAATCATTGCTTAATTTCTGCTGTACTGGCTCACTGAGGAGGCTTCCTGTGATGGAAACAATTGAGGAGAAAACTATTGTTTCTTCCCTAGATATGGCCTTTATATCTAAGAGTTAATGTGTTAAGTTGACAGAGCCATGAGATACATGACAGCTGATTAAACAGTATTTCTGGGTGTACATGTGAAGATGTTTCTGGAGGAGATTTTGTGTTTGAGTTAGCAAATTAAGGAACAGAGTCAGTCCACCCTAGGGTGGTTGGGTATGATCCTGTCTGTTGAGGAGGTGTGATTGTTAGTTGTGATGTGTCAACTTGACTTGTGCAAGAACCACCTGTCAGATTAGAAAAGCACTGAGTGTGTCTCTGTATAATTGACCTGCAGGTGGCAAACTGAAGACGGAAGACCCCCTCTGGATGTGGGTAGCACCAACCAATAGGCTTGTAGCCAAGGGAGAATAAAAAGGGAAAGAAGGAAGTCTGCTCTACTTGCAGGAAGTCCAGTCTTGCCATTACCTATGGGGGTTCATTTCCTCTTCCTTCAGCTTTCCAGTACAGACTCTTAAACTTTCCAATGCAAACCCTTTGGCTTCCCAATGGGGACTCACACCAGACTCTGCAGTGAGCTCCAGATCTTTGAACTTTGACTGCATCTTCTGACTTTCCAGCACACAGATGGCCATTTTGCATTCTTCTACCCCTGATTTTGCAGGCAGCCATTAATCCGTCCCTCTAGTAGTCCTAACTAATATAGAGGTGAATGGAATAAAAAGGTGAAGGAGATGGAAGGTTCTGGGGTTGTTTGAACTTGAACTGGCAACAACACCACTAACTTTCCAGCTCTCAGATCTTGGAACAACATCACCAGCTTTTCTGGTCTCCATCTTGTAGGTAGCAGATCATGGGACTTCTCACTTCCATAATCATGTGAAGCAATTTCTTATAGCAATTTTATTATATACATGTCTGCACACACACACACACACACGTACCTGTTTTGTCTGGAAAACTGTAATGCAATATCTAAGTCCCATTGTAGCCTGACAAGAAATATTGTTACAGCGGTACCCCAGTGCACAAATGTAATTCTTTCCACTATTCTCATCACAGAATTTGTTCTATGATTTTGGTTGCAAGTGAATTGCAAGCATATACAATCATGGAAAGAATTAAATTCATGAACCAAGGCATCACTGTACTTAGGAACAGATCTCTATTTGTGTTTGTACACTTCATCTATGACATAAACTTTAACTTATTTATCTTACAAGAATATTTTGAGAATTCATTTTTGCAAGGTAAAAAATAGTTTACATAGCAGAATATTATAAACGAAACTGTGTTATAAACCAAACTATCTCCAGGTTGTCTCCTCCCTTGATCCTAGTCTATGGTGAATGCAGCTATAAAAAATAGCCCCAAAGGCTGAGTGACAACACAATCATTGTCCTTTGTGACCACATGAATCCGTTATGGACACTCCAGGCTGTGAAGCCCCCTGAGGTGCTCTCCTCTAGGTGGTGACTCAGGCCCAGCATTCTTCCACTTTACCAGGTGAGTGCCGCCATCTTTAACATGTGGTTCCCATAGTTACTGCAGTAGAGAGAGGTGAGCAGGTGCAGAATCACACAGGGAGCTTCATGGCCAGCTGTGGAGGTGGGGGGCAGAACTTTGATCCACTTCTATTGATGGGATCCCAGTTGCACAAACCCAGCTCACTGCAAAGAAAGGTGAAAATGCAGTTTTGTGCTTGCGTATCCCAGAACAGGAGTGGTAGACATCTAGTGACATTGTTGTTCTGCCCAAATCCTACAGTGGCTTCCTGGCTTACTCACAGTCTATGTCAAAGATGCCATCAAACTTGCTCATCCGCTACACCTAGCTTCATGTCCTCTGTTTGTACTCTTCTTCACTCCCTTCTACTCCAGTCACACTGGTTTTGGCTGCTCCTCTACTCTACCAGACCCGCTTCTGCCTCCGTGGCCTTCCACTTCCATCCACCTTGTCTGCAATGATCTCCCCCCAGACCTGCTCAATGTTCTTTTCACTACTGCATTCAGGTCTTTATTTGACAGCTCCTTTCTCACTGAGACCTTCCCTACCCCCTGCTTGAACTTCAATCCAGCTCACCTCCAATACATCTTAGTCCTTTTTCTTGTTTTGTTATTTTAATACATGCCTTTGTCAGAATTGTCTCCCTTTCACTTACTTGGCTTGTGTGTTGACAACCTATTGCACTAGAATATATAAATCTCACAATGGCAGAGATTCTTGATCTTTCAAAAATCACAGTATAGTTTAAGCACTTAAAATTATTCTTAGCACAGAGCAGGTGCATAATCTATGTTTGGTAAATGAATAAACTGGTGTCTGCTACTATGAGAAAAAGTTTAGTGATCTACAGGGATAGGTATTTTGCAAAACTATTTTAATTATTATTTTTAAAACATTTTGTATATGAAAAACAATAAAAATACTAAATATATATTTTGTCCATGTTAGAAAATCATAATCATTCTAGTTATTTGAGTAGCATTTTGTTTTGTTTTGTTTTTTGAGACAGGGTCTCACTATGCAGTTTAGGCTGACTTCGAACTTTCTGTGTAGCCCTGGTTGGCCTCAAACTCATGACAATTCTCCTACTTCAACATCCTAAATGCTGAGATTACAGGTGTGCACCACTACACCTGTCTCTGAGTAGCATTTCAATGAGAGAAAAAAAAACAGTTAAAATAGAATAAAAGGAAAAAATTTGAATCAAGAAATCCCACTTGGTTGCTACTTTCTCTAACCCCAGATGATTCACTTGAAAAGAACTTTACACATTAATAGGCTAATTTACTAACAATTCTTTACATTTTGTTTGTATATTGCAGCTTACTTATTCCTTCAGGTTAATGATACATTTTAATTTATTTTGAGCACAGTTAGGTGTTTTTCTCCAAGGGGCAGAAGTAATGAGACTGGGATGTCAAGCCAAATGAGAAAAAGGTACTGGTTAGCCACTTTCACCTGCCTGCAGGTAGGCAGAAAAATAACAGGTTAGGACAGGAAGTTTGGTAACTTTTTTACTTTTACCCTCAGGATGTAGCATGGTGAGGGATTTAGAATTTTATAAAGAAACTGTAGTGGGTGTCAGGGCTGTCATTGGACTTGCCAATTGGTAAACTACTTTGTTGAATGGAAATATTTTATAATAAATGTAGGTTAAAATATTAAAAAGTGCATCTGGCAAGGTATACATTTTGGGTCACATTTTCTCTTAGAGTAACACCTGCTGCACTTACAGTAGTGACGGAGGTCACTCAGTGCAGTTGTCTTTATATAAATATTTGGCTGCAAATGGGCACTGTCTAGTCAGTTTGACAAACATGAGCTTAGTAATCAGACTTGTTTATATGAGGTCCTTTGCCCCATCTCTTACATACAATATCTGTATTTTTTCATTAAATATATGATAGTTTCTTCTTTTTCTCTCTTTCCACATTTCTTAATGTTTTCTTATGCTTTATCCTTTGCATTATTGGCAGAATTGACCCAAACCCATGACTCTAATTGTCTTCAAGGAGCTGTCATGCTCCTGTGTTTCACTGAATGTCTTTGAAGTTTTGAATACAGGGGTACCCATAGTTTTAATATTTCCTGCTATGGTCAGTCCATCGAGGGCCTTTTGACGTCTTCAAAATAGGTGCAGATAACTTCGGACATAGTAAAAATCAAACAGAACAGAATAGAACAGAAACAATAAAAACAAAACAATAAATGCAATAAAGGATTTCAAAACAAGCCAATAGTAAATCCAAAATTGTTACCATAATATATCTCGCTATCCTTGAAATAGCTTCTCTTGCCATCGGATTTAACATAATCAAACAAAACCAAAGAGAATAAAACCCAACTCAACAAAACAATGGAAATGATATAGGACCTCAAAACAAGACCAGGGAATCAACAATGGCTACAACCCTCAGAAGGAGACCCTCCCCCAGATGCCATACTGCATACCAATATCCTCTGAACCTATGATCAGACCACTGGCCCTAGACCTGCAATGTTAATGAAACACCAAAGCGCCGTAGGCATCCAATTGCATTTCACCTCAATAGCTATCATCACAGCCTGTGTTTCTCTGGATAAGCCAGCCACTTACTGTGGCAGGGATTGGTACTTCTTGTTCGCCAGCCTGTGCCCCAGAAGGGGCTGGGGTCTGGCTGTTCCCAGTCTGGCTGTGGCTCACGCCTGGCACTGGTTCCCAGACTGGGCTTGTTTGCTGCTGAGGCCATTGTTCTCTCTCCCACCTAGTCACTTCATCTTTTTTTTTTTTTTTCTTTTTTTTTGTAGTTCCGGGTCTCAAACTCACAACCTTGCACCTGCCTGGCAGGCGCTTAAGCCACTGAGCCAAACTCCCGGTCCTTGTTAATGAAGGAAAGGGAAACTATTACAATTAGGATATGTATGTTTGGACAAGTTTAGACAACAGATTTAAAAGCCCTGCAGTATTTTGAAAATGCTTAAAACTAATTTCCTTCTCCTTTTAGCCGCACAATATGAACAGCCAAAATTTAGTTCAATTAATTCTGCAACTTCAAATAATTTAGCAAAAAATTAGAGCAAAGCAATTATTTCCTAATAAAGAATACTTCAAACCTGAATTGATGTTCTATTCTACAAGTTTAAAACACGAGTTATAAATATTAAAAAGTGTAAGAGTTGCAGACCATGATTGGGTGTGGTCATATTGATTACAAATTTTGAACAGTGTTGAATGATATCCTTTAAAATGTTCTTCTAAACCTTAATAAGTTTTGCTTATCTCATTTCAGAGTACACTGAAACATTTCATAACCATTTTCTTTAAAGTACGTTTTAAAATGTTTTCAATTCTATTAACTCTTGGATTTTGTTGAGAGAGTTTAAAAGTGTAATCTGAATGTAAAGCATCAGAAAAAATATATTTGATCACTTTGGGGAAATAGTAGTCTTTCTAAAATGCTCTGAGTAGCCTATCTTCTATATATTTTGGGAGTATATGTTTTTAGATACATACAAGGCAAGAACTTTTATATCCTCCTAGGAAATTTTTCTTTTTGTCATTCTCTAGTAAATCTCTTTAATTCTATAATGTATTTTTCCTGAATCTTTTATTCTGATAATAATACAGCAGTGGTAAGCTTTATTTATGGTAGTATTTGCCTAGTATAATTTTTTCTATCTTTAATATTTCATTTTTCTGTACAATTTAGATGTACCTCTACTAAACATCATATATACATATATGGCTTTTGTATCTTTGCTCACATTGGCAATCTTGGTTTTTTAATGGGAACATTAAGTCAATCTATATTTATGGTGGTAATTGACACATTTGGGTTCCTTTTTATCATCTTGTTTTAAGTTTTCCATATTTATACTTTTCTGAATTTTTACTTCTTCTTTCTTGTTTCCTTTTCTATTGAATTTTTTCATTCTCATTCTATATTTTCCCACATTATTAATTTGGAAGATAAGCACTTCATATGCATATTATGAGCACCCCATACATTATAATGCCTATATTTGACAGTTCTGAAATTAATCAACCTATTCTTTATGAGGATGTTCAAACACCACACTTGCTTGACATACTGCTGTGGAGTATTTTTGGTTAAGTCCCACAAATTAGGTTTTACAATTTTTGTTTGAAATAGCACTTGTTGAGATTTAGATATTCTCATATAATTATTTGTTTGTTTGTTCAGCATTCTTTCTTGCATCTCAGATCTTCCATCTGAGGTGACATTCTTCTTGTCTAAAATGCAATTCCTTTTTGTATTATTGAGATATAACCCACATACCATAATATTCACCCATTGAAGTGCAAAACCATTTGAACTTTAGTCTATTCACAACATTGTGCAACTATCACATTCTTAATTCTAGAATATTTTCTTTAGTTCAGTAAGCAATTTTATACCTACCAGCAGGTATTTCCCCATGGTCCTCTTCTCCCAGCCTCTGCCAATCACAGACCTACCGTTTATCTCCATGGATTTGCTTATAGTGGAAATTTCATATAAATATAATTAAAATATGATATATGGCCTTTTGTATCTGTCTGATTTCATTTAATGTTTTCAGCATAATGTTTTCAAGGTTTATACATGTGTGGATAAATCAGTATATGTCACTTTTAAAAAGTTTTATTTATTTTTAAATTTTTATTAGTACATGTTAGCAGTACTGTTATGGTTTGTGCCTAGATGCTCGCCCAAAGCTTTATACAGTCATGGGGGTAGGCTTCTAGAGTTTGTGATTGATTCATGGTCCAATGCTAGGATTAAGGGTATGAGTGCTACACCTGCCCTAGGGCAGGTAACCTGCATGTAACATAAGTGACTAAAAGAGTTCTCTCTCTCTCTTTCCCTCTCCCTCTCTCTCTCCCTCTCCCTCTCCCTCTCTGCCCCCCATCTTCCTTTGCTGTCTTCTACCACCATAAACTGTTGCCCCTCTGCCATGTGCCACTCCGCCTTGGAGTCAGCTGATCATCAACTGAAACCTCTGTGAACTGTGAGCTAACTAAACCTTTCCTCCCTTAACTTAGGGCATTGGGCATTTTGTCTCAACGAGAAAAGTAACTAAGACAAATACATAATTATTGCATTCACTGTGGGAAATTTATACATGTACATAATACATCTCAATTATTTTTTCCCTCTTCCTCCCTGATTTCCTTTTTTAAAAAACACTTTTTTTCAGGATCAGATTTATTTATTTTATAAATCTTTATCAAGTTGATTATCATAAACAGATTAACAGCCAGACTAACAGGCCAAAAAAACATATAAAACACATAAGGCAATTAAACTAAATGAAGGTACACTTTTAACTACATTAATCATGCTGGATTACAATAACTTTTTTCTGTCTTTTTCCTCCCTGTTATCTGCTATCTGTTATTTTACACTTTATTTGTATGTTGGGTTTCTCATATAAGAAAAACAATGGGATATTTAAGCTTGTGTTCCTGATTTACTTCACTTAACTTTGTGGCCTCATGTTGTACCCATTTTTCTACGAATGATGCAATCTTATTCTTCTTTATGGCAAAGTAGTATTACATTGTGTATAAGTAGTACATTTTCTTTATCCAATCTGTTGATGGACATATATGCTGCTTCTAAGATTTAACTATTATGAACTGTGTTACTAAAAATATGAGTATGTATCATTTTAATAGGATGTCTTCAACTCTTTCAGGAATATACCCAGAAGGGGAATAGCTGGATCAAATAGAATTTCTATTTTTAGTCTTTTGAGGAACCTCAACACTGATTTCCATAGTGGTTGTACCAGTTAATACTCCCACCAACAGTGAAACTTCTCAAAACTTTTCTCAAAACTTCTCCAGCATTTGTTATTGTTTAGTTTCTTGATGATGGTCATTCTTTCTGGAGTGAAGTGGAACATCAGTGTTATTTTAACTTGCATTTCTCAAATGACCAGCAGTGTGGAACATTTTTTCAGGTATTTACTGACCATTTGTATTTCTTCAACTGAGAAGTGTCTATTCATTTTAGATGTTCATTTTAAAATTGGGTCTCTAGTTAAATTTTGGGGAGTAATATTTTGAGTTCTTTATATATTCTACATGTTAGTACTTTGTGGATTAGCTGGCAAAATTTTTCCCCATTCAGTAGGTTGTTGGTGGTTTATTCTGTTTGTGGTTTCCTTTGCTGTGCAGAAGTCTTTTAATTTGACGTGATCCCATTTGTTGATTCTTTGTATTATTTCTTATGCAACTGGGGTTCTGTTCAGAGAGTGTTTGCCTATGTCTATGTCTTCAAGAGTTTTACCTATTTGATCTTCTAGCAGATTATATGCTTTTGTTTTAATATATAGATTTTTGACCCATATGATTTTAGTTTAGTGCATGGGTCTAGGCTCAGTCTTCAGCATGAAGATAGCCAATTTTCCTCCAGCAATGGCATTTGGCCCTTTTGTCAAAGATAAAGTAACAGAGTGTTCCTGGAGTTATTTCTGTGTCTCTGTCCCATTGACCCATGAGTGTTCACCCCCATAACATGCTGTTTTTATCATCAAAGTTTTGTGTTATAATTTGAAGTCCAGATTGTGATGCCTTGCTTTGCTTTTGTTGCTTAGAATTACTTTTGCTATTCTAGGTCTCTTCTGGTTCCCTATGAATTTTAAGAATTGCTTTCCCTAATTCTGTGAGAAATGCTATTGGTATTTTGACTGGAATTACATTAAATCTGTATAACAGATTTGGAAGTAAAGCCATTTTTATATTGGTCCTCCCTATGCAGGAAGAGGTGATATCTTTCCATTTTATCATGTCCTCTACAATCTCCTTTTTTTCAGAGTACTGTAGTTTTCTTTGTAGAGGTCTTGGTTACATTAATTCAGAAATATTTCATTTTTCTTGACATTATTATACAAATTTATTGTTCCCTAACTTCTCTCTCAGTGAGTTTATTATTGGCGTGCATAATACTATTGACTTTTGAGTGTTGACTTTGTATCCTACTACACTATTGAATTTGGCTATTAATTCTAGTCCTGCGGTATAATTTTTGGGGTCTTCTATATAGAGGATCATCCTCTACAAATAATAACTTAACTTCTTCCTTTTCTATCCATATCCCTTTTAATTCTTTCTCTTGTCTAATTGCTCTGGCTAATATTTTAAGAACAGTACTGAACAGGAATGGTGATAGCAGACATACTTGTCTTGTTCCTGATTTTAGAAGGAAAGCTTTCATCTTCTCTCCATTTAATAAGATATTGGTTGTTAGTTTGTCATAGATGACTTTTATCAGATTGAGGTAAAGATATCTGTTTCCTTTGTTTTAAATTATGGGTGGATGTTGGATTTTATCAAATGCTTTTTTGGCATCTATTGAGCTGGTCATGTGATTTTTGTCTTTGTTTCTGTCTATGTGGTGTCTTATATTTATTGATTTGCATATGTTGAACCACACCTCTATCTCTGGAATGAATCCTACTTGGTCATGATATGTTATCTTTTTGATAATTTGCTGCATTCTATTTTCAGTACAGTAGCTTATCGAGGATTTTTGCAACTATGTTCAGTAAAAAGATTGGCCTGTAGTTCTGTTTTGTGGTTGGGCCATATTCTGCTTTTGGAATGAGGGTGGTATTTGCTTTCAGGAATGTCTTTTGGAGTGCTCTTTCATTCTTTCTTTTTTCTTTTTATTAGTTTCATTAAGGAGTTTGAGGAGTATAGGAGTTAGATTTTTCTCTAAAGTTCTTTTAGAATTTAGCAGTGAATGTCTCAGGATCTGGACTTTTCTTAATTGGTAGTATTTTTATTATTTATTCAATTTCATTGACTAGTACTGGTTTATTCAGTATTTTCATATCTTCTTGGTTCAGTTTTGGTAGTTCACATGTATCTAAGAATCTTTCCATTTCTTAGAAATTTTCCACTTTATTAGAGTACAAGTTCGCAGAGTAGTCACCAATAATTTTCTGAACTTCAGCAGAATTTGTTGTGATTTCATCTTTTTCACTTCTAATTGTATGGATTTGGATCTTTTCTTTCCTTATTTTGGTAAGATTGGCTAAAGGTTTGTTTATTATGTTTGTTCTTTCAAAGAACTAACTTTAATTTGTTGATTTTTTGTATTTTTTTTTAGTCTCCATTAATTTCTGCTCTGATGGTCATAATTTCCTTCCTCATACTAGCTTTGGATTATTTAGATTACTCTTTTTTCTAGGACCCTGAGGTACATCAATAGGTTATTTACTTTAGCTCACTATGTTTTTCTGATGTGGGAATTTGCCAGCATGAACTTCTCTCTTTAGGACTGCTTTCATTGTATCCCGTAGGTTCTGGTGTGTCATACGAGCATTATTGTTTGATTGTAGGAACTGCCTACTTTCTTATTTAATTTCATTTATGACCCATTGATTATTCAATTATTCTCATTGCTGAGACAAAATACCAGACACACAAAACTAAAGGAGGAAAGGTTTACTTTATCTCATAGCTTGTAGAGTTTTCGGTCTATAGTCAGCTGGCTCCAAGGCAAGGTACCATGGCAGAGGGGCATTCCAGAGGAGAAACAGTCTGTAGCAAAGCAGGCAGGAAGCTGCAAGCAACAGCAGCCTGCCTTCTTTCTGTCCCTTTATGTTCCATACAGGCTACAAATCTATTGATTGGTCCCAACCACACACAGGGTGAGGTTTCCATTATCCACACTTTCAATCCCAGTATCACACCCTCAATCTACATTCACACCTTAATCTAGCCACCTTCAAAACTTCCCCCCTATGACCACCTATGAGGCTTTGGGGGAACATCTAGGTACAAGCCATAACAAGGGTATTATTTAATTTCCATGTGTTTGCATAGTTTCTGTTGTTTCTTTTGCCACTGATCTTTAGTTTCACTGCACTATGATCTGATAACATGAATGGGATAATGTAGGAGGCTAGCCTGTGAGCTTGTACCTAACCAAGGGGCAATGAAGATGAAGCACAAAGAGACACAGAATAGGTTAAAATGTGAAGGGTCAGGGGGCTCTTGTCTCCCTTTGACAAAGAGCTCCAAGTGACTGATGCACCTTGGTTTTATTCACTCAGACATGAGCACAAGCAATAAGTGTAATACAGGATTCATCTGTCTCCTACCAACCATAGTACATATCCAAGTAAACAACAGGAACTCAGCTGTATTAATTCTCCCAGCAGAGTATCAGCACATACACTGCTTTTCCCTCTAGTGCTCACAGAAGAGGTCAGTTAGGCCTTAATCTTTCTATCTGGTCTCTCACAGGGTAATTTCAATTCTTTTGTATTTGCTTAAGCATGCTTTATGTGCTAGTATATGGTCTATTTTGGAGAAAGTGCTATGTGTTGCTGAGAAGAATGTGTATTCTGTTGTTGGATGGAACACTGTAGATATTTATTTAGTCCATTTATTTGAAGGTTAGGTTCAACTCTGATATTTCTTTGGTGATTTTTTTGTCTAATCGATCTGACCATTTATGACAGTGGGGTATTGAAGTTTCTCATTACAATTTTATCGGTGTTTATCTGATTTTTCATGTCTGTTAGTGTTTGTTTTATGAAATTGGACATGTTGGTATTTGGTGTATATGTATTTATAATTGTTATCTTTTCCTGTTGAATCGTTCCCTTAACCAATATGTAGTGGCATTCTTTGTCTCTTCTGATCAGTTTTGGCTTGAAATCTACTTTGTCTGAAATTAAGATAGCTACTTCTATTTTCTTCTGGATTTCTGTTGCATAGAATACTGTTTTCCATCCTTTGATTATTCATTTTTCCTTTGTTTAATCTGTTAATTTCTTTTTTAATTAAATGTTTCTTGTATAATGCATATCAGTGGGTTTTATTTCTTGATCCATTCTTCCAATCTGTATCTTTTGATTGAGCAATTGAGATCATTCACATTGAGAGTTATTACTGAGATACTGACTTATTTTTGTCATTGCATTATTTTCCTGTTAGTGATTCCCACCCCCCTTTTTTTCCTTTTGCTTAGCTGCTCATTCTGCCAGGCGTATTCATTCTTCTTGACTTATTGGCGTTGTCAGTTTCATTGTCTCTTTCTAGGATATTCTTCTGAATTTTTTGTAATGCTGGATTAGAGGTCATGAATTTCTTAATGTTCTCCCTGTCATGGAAATACCTTATTTCTTTGCAAATTTTGAAGGAAAGTTTTGCAGGATACATAAGTTAGTGTCAGAAGTTGTTATCTTTTAGGGCTTGAAACACTTCACTTCATGCCCTCCTGGCCTTTAAGGTTTGTGTTGAGAAATCCACTGTAATTCTAGCGGGTTACTTTTAAATATGACACGTTGCTCTTTCTTTAAGAGCTTTTAAGATTTGGTCCCTGTGACTGGATGTCTGATACTTTGAGTATAATGGTGTGCAGAGAGATTCTCTTTTGGTCACGGCTATTTGAGGTTGTATAAGCCTCATTTATCTTTGTGTTTATTTCTTTCCCTATATTTGGGTAATTATCTGCCATTATTTCTGTAAACAGGTTTTTTTAATACCATGTGTTTTGTCTTCTGATTTTTGACTTAGTCCAGTTACTCTTAGATTAGTCTTCTTTGTGTCATCTAGCAGCTGTTAGATAGATTTTTCATCTACTCTTGTTGGTTTTAAGGCATCTTTGAGCAGTTGGTCTTTGAAGCCATCATTGTCTTCTAGTTCTGAAATTCTGTCCTTACATTGGTCACTGCTACTGCCTATACTTTCAGTATAATTTTTTAATCTCCTGAGTTTCTGATTAAAACTTTTTCATAGACTTTAATTCTTTGTCAAACTGGTCACTAGTATTTTGTGTCATTTTGTTTAGTTCATATAGCTTTTTATTAGTGTCTTCTGAAAACTTCTAGATCATTTTGGTTATTATTTCCATTATCTGTTAGCTATATCTTCTGTGATCCCACTGACTACCTCTTGATCTGTTTTCTAATTTCCTGTTATTCTTTTGAATAATTTTGGTATGTAGCTTATGTTATTCTCCCCCTCGATACCCCCTCGATTGGCTTTGGCAGAGTTGGAAGTTTTAGAAGGTATTTTGTTGCCTTCTTGTGTTTTCCTTGTGTTGTTTGCCTATTTTATTTTGGTTTGTGCTGGGGTTTGTGGATGCTTAGAGTGTAATGACTTTGTTGCTAGTTTAGAGATCTCTTTAGTAAATTGCTTTTCAGTGATGTCCCTTGGGCATGGCTAACTATCATCCTTTGTTTCAGACCCTAGATCTGATCAGCATGGTTAATGTGGGAGGGGAGAATGCAATGTAATTAACCCAACATTGAGTTCTCTGGGAATATAGGATAGTATTGTTAATATCACCAAGGCAATCTGAGTGTTGGTGTATAGAGACATAGCAACAATTATATGAACCTTGTAATATCAAGCAAATCAGCTACAATACTATCATCCAAAACCAATTGGACATTAACATGCCATGAGAACCAATTATGGCCTGGAGTGGTATCACATGCCCATAATCCCACCACTCAGGAAGCTGAAGCAGGAGGATCATTGCAGGTTCAAGACCAGCCTGGGCTACAAAGTGAGCTCAAAGGCAGTCTGAACTGATAGTGAGACCCTGTTTCAAAAATACAACAAAATAAAACAATTATGTACCTCCTTTAGCCTCAGAGAAGAACTCCAAATTCTTGTGTAAATATTAAGATAACCCGGCTATTTACTTATAGCTAATATGTACTAAATGAGACAGCTATCTCTCTATTAAAGGTAGAAAAGAATTCAATCATAATTATATAATATTAACTAACTAAAGATTAATACAGTTTTATGATTACACCATTAAAGATACAGAGTTTGGGAATGGGTGAATGCAAGAAGAAAAATTCGAAACTTTAAACTATGACGAGTGAAGGAAGAGAAAGAAGTGGTATGAAGGCTCCTATTGGGGAGTAGGAAGATGTTTACAGAATTAGGTAAAGGTAAAAGAAAATAACTTATGAAGATAAAAGGAAAAAGGGAAAAAAAAGTCATACAGGAATAAAAATACAAGGTAAAAATTAAAGGGAGAAAAATTAAAATGGAGAAGAAAGAAAGAAAGAAAGAAAGAAAGAAAGAAAGAAAGAAAGAAAGGCAGGCGGGCCTGGGCCTGTTGGTGCATGACTGTAATCCCACCACTTGGGAGATTGAGGTAGGATGACTGTTGTGAGTTTGAGGCCAGCCTGGGCTACAAAGTGAGTTCAAGGGCAGCCTTAACTCCACAATGAAATCTGTCCCAAAAAGATAAAAAAAAAAAAAAAAAAAAAAAAAAAAAAAAAAAAAAAAAAAAAAAAAAAAAAAAAAAAAAAAAAAAAAAAAAAAAAAAAAAAAAAAAAAAAAAAAAAAAAAAAAAAAAAAAAAAAAAAAAAAAAAAAAAAAAAAAAAAAAAAAAAAAAAAGACAGAGAGAGAGATAAGAAGCAAAAAACAAGGACAAAGAAAAATTTCCCAAACCCTAAAAAAGTAGTGAAGAAGAAAGGAGGAAAGGAAAGAAGAAAAAAACAAAACAAAACAAAACAAAACAAAATACACACTCACATGACAAAATTTCTCCTGTGATTTTGAGTGTTTAGTTTTCTTCTAGGATCTACAATTTTGGGGGAGTCCAAGTGAAGGCATGTCCCTACTCACACAGGCAGATAAAGAAGGCAATCAGACCTCCAATCTGTGCTAGATGCAGGCACCAGCAGCAGCAGGACTAGCGTGAGGTCGCCAGTGCTGCAATTTACAAATCCAGAAAAACTTGGGCTGAGCCTGGCCTCTGGTCAGGGGGGTGGGACTTGTGTCTTTTGGTCTGAACCCCTCAGTGGGGTCTCTTTCTGGCTTACCAGTACTCCCTGACCACGGCTGCCTCCTGCGGCTCTCTCTCAACCAGCCACGGTGGGAACATCACAATGGGAGCCCTGAGGTGAAACCATCCCACAGCTGCTCTGAGTCTGGGTTAGAACAATCCACCCTTCCCGGAATGGCGGCTGACCAAGGAATATGGTGGGCACATGGACTCGAGTTACTCACCAGCTGTTGCCTGTCAAAGGACTCATGTGGAAGCATAATTTCGTGTTCTTCTTGCAGCTCACAGCACTTGCAGGTCTGTTACACATGTTCCCTGCAACCCTCTGGAGTTCCCAGCTTTCACTTTGCCTCTGCAGATTTGGTCTTCCTTTCCCATGACCATGAGTCTGGAGCCAGGAAGGAAGTGCAGCCTGCTCCTTCCCTTCTTTGTGTTGTGTTCTGTCTCTTCAATTTTTCTGTAGGCTTTAATTTTCCTGTCCGATCCTTCCTTATTCCTGAGGATCTACTTCTTTCTTTTTTTCTTCCCCACTTTGTTATTTTCCAGTGTCTGGATTCCAAGTCGCAGAGAAGCTGAGTTGTTTCTTACCACTCCATCATTTTCCTATAACCAACCATTTTCTGCCAGCTTCAGATTTTCTTCTGTGGCTTCCTCCTCACTCAGCCTATAGAGAATTGAAGGAAGTTACAGACTTGCTCTGAGTTAGGCTTTAGTATATGTCCCCCTTTTTTTTATAGCTGAATAATATTTTATTATATGGCTATTCCATATTTTGTTTCTCCATTCATCAATTGATGGATATTTGGCTTATATCTCTTTTTGGCTATTATGAATAATGCAGCTATAAACATTTTTGTACATCTTTTCATGCAGATGCGTGTTTTCAATTCCCTTATATATAAATCCAAAGGAATGGAATTAGTTATATGGTAACTTACTTATTTGCAATATTGAGGGATTGAACACAGCATTTCATGCATGCCAGGCAAGTGCTCATGCAACTTCTCAGCCACATCCTCAGCCTTTTTAATTTTGTTTTGAGGCAGGGTCTCCCTAAGCTGCTCAGGGTGACTTCAAACTGTGATCCCCTGCTGGGATCTTCAGCTTCCTGAGTAGTTGAGATTACAGGTATAAGTCCCCACAATCAAGTTTAGATTTTTGAGGAACTGTCAAACTCTTTTCCAAAGTGGCTGCTGTAATTTACAGTGCTACCAATTATGTATGAGAGTACGAATTTCTCCATGTCCTTGCCCAAATTTTCATTGCCTGTCTTTTTTATTTTGGTCATCCTAAAACATGTGAAAGGGTATCTTATTGTGACTTTGATTTGTATTTGCATTTCCTAATGACTAGTGATCTTAAGTGTCTTTTCATGTGCTTATTGGCCAGTTGTATGTCTTTGGAGAAATGAATACTGAATCATTTGTCTTTTTTAATTGAGTTATTTCTCTTTTTACCGTTGTACTACTAGAGTTATTTATATAGTTTAGATACTAGACCCTGATCAGATATATGACTTATAAATATTTTTTACCATTCTGTGGGAGTATCTTTTCACTTTCTTGACAGTATCTTCTGAAACACAAAACATTTTAGTTTTGACTCCAATTTATCTTATCTTCTTTGACTTCTTGTGCTTTTAGGTTTGTATCTCAGAAGCCATTGTCTAATCCAAGTTCACAAAAGTATATGTGTATGTTTTCTTATTTTTTATTTTAGCTCTTATATTTAGTTTTTAAATTTTTTAAAAATATGGTGATACAGAAAAGTCTGACTTTATTCTTTTACATGTGAATATAAAGTTGACTCAGCACCATTTAGTGAAAAGAATATTTTTTGTTCATTGAAAGTGTTATGACTTGTGTCTAGATGTCCCCCCAAAGCCTCATGCAGTCATAGGCGGACTTTTTCAGAAGTGTCTGAATCTAGATTGTGTGATTGATTCATGGTGCAATGCTAGGATTAAGGTTGGATGCTTACTAAATCAGTCCAATGATTGGTTTGTACTGCACTAGTTGCACTATCCTGGTGCAGTATAAAAGGCAGAAAGAGGCTCATCTGGCCCTTGTTGCTTTGCTACCTTCTACCTGCCACACACCATTTCTCCTCTGCAATGCATATCTGCCGTGCCACTCTGCCTTGGAGCCATCCAATTATGGACTAAAACCTCTACAGACTGTGAGCTAAATACCCCTTTCCCTCTTTAACTTTGGGTGTTGGATAATTTGTCTCAGCAAAAAGAGAAATGTAACTAAGATAGAATTTGTTACCAAAGGAGTGGGGTTGCTGTGACGATACTTGACCATGTAATTCAGGAACCTTTGGTACTGGTTTGTAGGGAGAATTTGTAAAGGTTGAAAGATGCTGGCTGAAAAAGTAGAACTGGAATGTCTTAGGCTGTACTTGATGGAAGATTCTAGGCAGAGCTCAGAAGACCAGAAAGCTGATAGAAATCATGCTGGTAAAGACCAGGCTCTGGAGGTTTCTGCTGGGAAGGACTGCATTGGCTGTTTGACTCCAGACAATGTGTTATACCTTGGAAGAAAGTTTGTATGTATTTTTCTTGTGTCTAGAGACTTTGCTTGAGACTAAGATTAAGGGTGGTGGACTAATTAATCTTGCAGAAGAAATTTCAAGACAGTCTAATGTGAGATGGTGGCATGGCTACTGTTGGGGGCTTTTAGCCAGATTTATGTTGAGAATCAAGGAAAAAGAGCCCAGTGGAATGATCCAAAATGTTGTGAGTTTGGCCAGAAGGAAATTCCAGTAAAGTTGTAGCCTACAAAGATGGAACAGAGGAGAAATTGGTTGCTAAAAAAACTAGCAAGAAAAATTGAAGTATTCAGAAGACAACAGAAAAGACGGTCCAAGGAATCACAAGAACAGACAGGACTCCAGCCTTTACAGCATCAGAGTTACAAAGGTGAAAGACCTTGCTTTGAGAATAGAGCCTCAGAGCACCATGTTCCAGAGTAGTGGTGGCCTAGGGAAGTTGTTTCTTGGGATTTGGTTCATTGGTACTGAACCCCTACTTAAGCCAAGAGAGCAGAAAGCTTGGCTACTGCTTCAGCTGGTGGCAGACCTTGACATCATCCACAAGGTGCTGTTTTTAGGTGCATGAAGATTGCGAGAGTTGTGGGATCAGGGAAGCTTCCACCTAAATTTCAGAAGAAGGTCTGGAAGGCCAGGCAGTGTGCCCTTGAGAGGGCAGTTTGTGAAGCTGTGAGTGTGAAGTCAAAGGTATGGTGGAGACCCCAGAAGTTTGGAGAAGTCAGGAATGTGATTGAGGAAAAACTGCAAGGAGGGAGCAGAGCCAGCCCAAGACAAAAGCTGTGGGGGCTATGACCACTGAAAGTGCTGTGGGGGCACAGCCACCCAAACCCTTTGGAGTTCACATCTTGCCACAGATTGCTTCAGATGCTTCACATGGAACTATGGGACTGCTGAGTTTTGAACTTTCTTTGGTCCTATTCCTTTGTATTCCCCTATCTGTACTGGTAATGTCTATTTTGTGCCATTCACTTTCATATGTACAGGGGCTAACAGCTAAGAGTTTGCCTTAAATCTCAGAGGAGTTGTTGGACCTGGACTTTTCAACAATGCTGAAACTGTTAGGACTTTGGCAGCTCTTAGAGATGGACTCGATGCCGTTTGCATAAAGGTGTATGCATGAGTTTTGGGGGAGTTAAGAGTGGAATGTTATGGCTTGTGTCTAGATGCCCCCCTGAAGCCTTATGCAGTCATAAGTGGCCTTTTTCAGAGTTGTCTGCATCTAGAATGTGTGATTGATTCATGGTGCAATGCTAGGATTAAGGCTGAGTGATTACTAAATCAGTCCAGTGATTGGTTTGGCACTGCACTAGTTCTGGTAGCCTGGATACAATATAAGGTACAGAAAGGGGCTCATCTAAGCCCTTGTTGCTTTGCTATCTTCTGTCTGCCATGAACCGTTTCTCCTCTGAAATGCCTGTCTGTTTTGCCACTCTGCCTTGGAGCCAGCTGATTATGGACTGAAACCTCTACAAACTGTGAGGTAAATAAACCTTTTCTTCCTTAACTTATGGATATTGGGCATTTTGTTTCAGCAATGAGGAAAGTAACTAACACAGAAAGGTTTTGACAGTTTTGCCCATAGTATTTATTTCTAGATTATGAATGTTATTCTATTGATCTACATTTCTATTCTTTTTTTTTTTTTTCCAGTACTGGGGATTGAACTCACAACCTCGTGCCTGCCAGGCAGTTGCTTAGGCCACTGAGCCAAACTCCCAGCCCTATTTTTTTTGAGGCAGGATCACACTATGTAGTTCAAGCCGGCCCTGTTCATGTTGTAACCCAAGCTGGCCTCAAAATCACAACGCTCCACCTACTTTAGCCTCTGGAGTGCTGGGATTAAAGGCGTGCGCCACCACACCCAGCTATTACATTTCTATTCTTATGCCGATATTATATAGTCTAGTTTACTATAACTTTGTAGTAAATTTTGAGATAGAGACATGTAAATCATTCAACTTCTTTTTTATTTTTGGGTCTAGTTGGGCTATTCTGAGTTTCTTGTATTTCCTTATGAATTTTAGGATCAGTTTTTCAGCTGCAAAAAATCCAACCAGTATTTTGATGAGATTGTATTGAAGCTGTGTATCAATATGGGCAATATTTTCATTTCAATAATATTAAGTCCAGTATGGTGATATGTCTTACCATTATTTAGTTCTACTCAATTTCTTTCAAATGTTTTCTATGTTCCATTGTACAAGCCTTGAATTCATTTTGTTAAATTTAGACCTAAGTATTTTATTCTTGTTGGTGCTATTATAAATAGGACTGTTTACATAATTTCATTTTTTGAATTGCCATTTACTAGTATAGAAATACAGAAATGATATTTGTTTATTAATCTTGCACCTGACAATGTTGCTTAACTGGTTTATTAGCACTAATTGTGCATGTGTGTGTGTGTGCTTTCCTTAGTTTTTTTTTTTAATATAAAGAACTGTGTCACTTATGGGAAGTTTTATAATACTAATTCAGTCATTACATGTTATAGGCCTATTCAGATTTTCTTGTTCTTCTTGATATCATTTTGGTTGTTTGCATTTTGTCTTTATTCTTGATGAATGGTTTCATTCAGCATAAAGTTCTCAGTTGGCAGGTATTTTCTGTCAGCACACTGGCATTATTTCATTGTTTTTTAGCTCTCATTGTTATTGTCAAGTGTCATTTATCTTTGTGAGTAGTCTGTCTTTTCATTAGAGCTGATTCTCTTTGTATTGCTTTGCTATTTCACTTTGATGTTTCAAGCTGTGGATTTCTTTTTATTTCCTCTTGCAATTTCATGTGATACTTTCATTTCTCTTCCTCCACTTCTTTTAATCTTTTCCTATATCTTCTGTTTAATTCTCTATGTTACATTCTTCATTGTTGCAGACTGAATACTCATAAGCAGATGTTGAGGTGAAGTTTGGGGTGCAAGTTTGGGCAGATGCAAGGACAAAATAGTGAGTCTCCTAGCTGCCACAATCCCCAGAAGTACCTACTCTTTATTGGATACTTTTGTTTTTGCTAGAAACAGATATGTTCTTTCAAGATATATTTGAAAAAGATTAATTATGTGTCATTATGATATACGCAAATTGTAAAACAAACTTCAAAAGGAACTGACATAGGAAATATCATTAAAACATGTGAAATGCGTGAATTGTAAGTGTTTGGGTACAGTATAGTCATTTATATGCAAATTTTCAAACCTGGCTGCAATTACATTGTTTCTACTACTTACTGGTATCAATCTCAACAGGAAGGAAAGCTTTCTTCCTACAGTTTTGGAAAAACAAAAGCCAGATTCCTTCCTGAGCCAAACTAACCAGGTATCTTCTGTTATACCTTAAATGTCCTTCATCTGGCCTACATAGAGGTTAGCCTCAACTAGGACTTCTGAGCTGATGCACCTCCTCTTTAAGTGTGACCCTCTGCCTCCAGGAAAGGGTCAATGCCAGTAGAACGCATACATTTCTGGGCCCATTTTGGTGGAGATTTAAGAAAACAGCATACGGTAAGAACATTGGTTTTGCTGGGCATGGTGGCGCATGCCTTTAATCCCAGCACTCGGGAGGCTGAGGTAGGTGGAGTGTTGTGGGTTCGAGGCTGGCTTGGGCTACAACATGAGCACAAGGCCAGCCTGAGCTACATAGTGTGACCCTGCCTCAAAAAAACCAGGGCTGGGAGTTTGGCTCAGTGGCTTAAGTGCCTGTCTGGCAGGTGTGAGGCTGTGAGTTTGATTCCCGGTGCAAAAAAAGAAGTTAAAAAAAAAAAAAAAAAAAAAAAGAGAACATTGGTTTCCCAGGACTGCTATAATGAGGTACCCTGAACTGAATGACCTAGACAACAAAATTTATTCTCTCACAGTTCAGGAAGCCAGGAGTCTGAAATCAAGATGTCACCAGGACCATGCTCCTTCTGAGGGCTCATGGGGACAATTCTGTCGTTTTTTCTAGCCACTTGTGTGCTTCCTGGCACCCTTTGGCATTCTTTGGCTTGCACATGCATTAGTCCAACTTTGGAATTTGTTGTTACAAGGTACTCTGTCTGTGTGTGGTATCTGGTTTTTTTTTTTTTTTTTTTTTTTTTTTTCCCTTCCAAAGACATCACTGATATTGGACTCGGGCCAACTTAATTGAGTATGACTTAATTTAACTCGTTTGCACCTGTCAAGACTTATTTCCCAACAAGGCCACATTTACAGGTACTAAGGCCAGGACTACAATACATACCTTTGGGGATGAAGCAAAGCTCATTATTGAATCCATAATGATGAAAACCGAGTTTCTGCTCAAAGTTACCCATGAGGAATAATCCATTTGTTATCAATATACTGTGTTACTTCACCAGGAAGAAAAGACTCGACACGCATTGCTGCGTCAGTCTGTTTTCCTGGGCTGTTTACATCCCCATACCTCCTTTTCTGTCAGAACTTGTATTTAGTTAGACACGGATGTCTCTCAGCACATAAGACATCATCTTCTGCTTCCTAAATGAAAACCTGCCAATTCCTGAATATGATGAATCAGCAGGCAGTCACTGAATTCGGAAGTGCTAGAGTTATGGATGAAAGAAATAAAATTCCAAAACAAACAAAAAGGGAAGAAAGGACAAAGAAAACAAAACCCCACAATCTCGGATGCTTTCTTTACTGTTGCTTTTTGTCTGTGATATTTAGCAAGCCTAAAGCCACGTGGAAATACTGACACCAAACCGAAAAAAGAATTGGCCACTTACAGTTGTAGACTGACGCCCTCTAGAATACCAAGAGCTGGGCTACAGTTGCTGTTATTGTTTTTGATTAAAATATATAATCCGTTTTCCTCCTATGGAAGAGGGTATAGTGGAGCAGAGCAGAGTAAAACAGCTGGGGAAAAGTTTGTGCTGTTTCGGGACTTCTGAGGGAGTCAGAAGTTTAACAAGAACCCTTAATTCATGGTTCAGACTCGTATCTAACCGGTCAGGTAAGACCAGGCTGATCTCCAGGGTAGCTCAGAGGTGTCAGTGGAAGACGTGCATGGTCACACAAAACAGTACAAATTTCCAACAACAGGCAGGGTAAGGCCTGGTCTGTCACCTGCTGTACCTGCCACAGCTCTACTCTTAGATAAGAGGAAGCCTGGGGAATGTCCAGGCCAGTCCTTTCTTTCACAGAGGAAATGGGTTGGTGTGTAATTGTTTCTATCACACATTCCTTGTTTTGTTTATCTTCCAACCTGTCAGGCTCACTCAGTGCCACATCCTGTGGTCTCAACCCACTAGGAAAACAATCGGATGCGGCAAGCATGTATTGAGGGCCGACTGCATGCCTGAGCTCCAGACTTATTACAAGACAGACCTGCCCATTAAGCCCAGAACGCTGGTGTTTTACTCTGTGCAACTAGATAGTGTTCTCCCCCCACCACTTTACGATTACACTTTAGGCCAGTGTTCAGCTTTCTGGTCGGGTGAGATCAAATGGGGCAGTCTTTGCCATGGTGGGAACGCCAGATACAGAGCCTTAGGGTATCTGGGCCAGAGGTGCTGCCTTGAATTGCCTAAGATTAGCTTTTCAAGGCCACCGAGCGCTGCGGAAGCTGATCCGGCAGGTAAGGCACTGTCCATCAGGTTGCGATGGGCGTGCCCTGAGCGGCCCGACCAATCAGAGGAGGTTCACTTAAACCAGACTCTCTGCCCCGGGAACCCGCCCAAACCGAAATCACGGAGCATGCGCCGCGGCGCAAGCGCAAGTATTCCTGCGTGCGCGCCCGTTCTGAGCCCAGTCAGGATCAGGGTGAACAGGGTTTCCTCAGGAAAGGGTCTCAGGGCGCGGGAGCCGCGGCGGCCCCGCACGCACGTAAAGTGAGAAAGACCTCGTGAGGAAAAAGTTCCTCTCGGGGTCACAGTGGGCGCGTAGGCCGGCGCATCCTGGATTCCCCGTATCTGCGCCTGGCGGTCGAGCCGCTGAGGGCGACAGTCGGGCGACAGCGGTCCCCGTGTGCGGCCGCCCTGTCACTTAAGCCCCCTACAGGCTGTTGTGCTGAGGCTGCACAGGCGATAAGTGAAGCCCAGAAGTTTTGCCCCCGTCCGAGGTGACGCAGCAGACGGCGGGGTCCTGCGGTCCTCCGCGGTCCCTGTCTCCCCTGGTGTCCCCGGCACGGCAAGCGGACTCGGGTTCCGGTCCGCTCGGCTCAGGCTCGGTACCCAGTGCCCTTCCGGATCACTTTCCTGAGACTCCGGACCGGAGCGGGGTGTGTGGTGTCACCAAGCCCCGGCCCCGTTAGGATTCTGGGGTCCCCCGGCGTGGTGGGGTCACGGGAGGGGGCTTCGGCCTCGCGGGCCGCGCCGCTCGCATCTTCCTCGCTGAGTGCGCCGTCCGACCCGGCCCGGCCTGCCCACGCCGCCCCGCCTCCGCCCGCGCCGCCCCGCCCCGCGCCGCGCCGGACACCCCGCCCCGCGAGAGGGGCGGCCGGGCGCGCGGCCGAGGCGGCCTGGGGCATGGGAGAGCGGCTACTTGTGCGACCGTCCCGAGCCAGCCGGCACACTGCTCCGTGCGCGGGGGGTCGCGGGGGGCGCCTTGGGGCGTGACGCGGCGGAGGGCGCGGCCCGGCGGCGGCGGAGGCGGGGGCCGGACGCACGGCGCGGGGAGCAGACGGTCGCGGCGCCGGGAGCCCGGGGCTGCCGGGCCGGGCGCGAAGGGCGCACCTGAGGGCCGGGCCGCACCGCACCGCACCGCGGAGCGGGCACAGGCGGCGGCGGCGGCGGCGGCAAGAGGAGAATGTCGCAGCCGCCGCTGCCTCCCGCCTCGGCGGAGACTCGGAAGTTCACCCGGGCGCTGAGTAAGCCGGGCACGGCGGCAGAGCTGCGGCAGAGCGTGTCGGAGGTGGTGCGCGGCTCGGTGCTGCTGGTGAGTGCGAGACCCGCCGAGGGAGGGACGGAGGGACGGAGGTGGGTGCAGGTAGCCCGGCGGGCGCAGGCTTGTCTGGGTCCGCGGGACCCCCAGGTTGTGCAGAGGAGCGGGGCGGAGGTGGTTGCCTAGAAAAAGGAATGTCCTGGAGGGACAGCGACTCCCAGACCCTCCCGAGTCCGCGTTCTCTCCCCATTGCCGCGCCTTCTTCCTGGGAAATTTCCTCCGAGCCAGGCTCCATCCTTCACAGCCTCCCCTCCCCCACTTTACCTGCTTGCTGCGGGCTGGGAAATTTCACCCCCGCCCCCTTTCCCTAGCGATCGGCTCTTGGCGCGTTCTGGAGGGGCCGGCACCTGTGGCTTGGACAGGTGCCGGTGAGACTGATGCTTTGAGTGGGCCGAAACCCTGGATAGAAGGGTTCAGCATCTTCTGCGCCAGTGTCACAAGCCTGCGTGCATCCTGAGGTTTGGCTGCCTCTGAGCAGGGGTTCGGAGGTTAGGATTAGGAAGCATTGGCCATTCCTGCGTATGTGCAAATTACTGTGAAGTTCAGGGTTTTGAGGCAAGCAGAGAAAGCAAACAGTCCAAGATGAATCTGGTCTTGGCAGAACGTCTGTAGAGAATAGGCCTCTCGGTGTGAGGAAGATGAAGTTTTAAATCAACTTTTCTACAACCAGGGTTGGTCCTGCTATATTTGGAAACATGGCACACACTCGTATTGCATCACTGGATTGGTGCTGGAGTCCAGCGATGTTTGAGCGGGAGGGAGCGTGTGGGGCAGCTGGAAACTTTTAGCAGCTCCCTGTATTGTCTTAGGCATTTGTTTTCTTGAAGGGGGCTTGTTTGTGGGTGGGTAACTTGTGCTGTTTGTCCCAGCTGCGCAAGAAGAGGGCCTTGAAAGCGATTCTCTGGCCTTTGATCATGTGGGTAGGATTCTTCGTGCTGTCTCTGACGCATTTTGGTGGCAGATCGAGGCCCTTCCCCAGCAGATACAGGATTACACGAATGAGTTTTGTGGAGAACGCCGCTGATTTCCATATCCATTTTGTTCAGTTAGAATTTTCTTGTATGCCAGGTCTGTGAATTACAGATTTCTCGAACTTCGGTTTGATCTGTATTAAACAGGGATTTTGTTTTTCTTTTTTAATGAAGGTTGATCAGTTCATGATAAGGAGTAGCACAGCAGTTGGAAATAGACCAGAACCTGGCAGTCTCTTCCATGACCCCAACAAATTTCTGTTGTTTGGGCCTAAGTATGATTGCTGCATCTTCCTGACTTTTGCTTGTGTGAGTATATTGAGGATAGAGTCTGCCTCCTCTGTGATATCTTTTCAGTTTTCACCCTGCTATGCTCCTCAGGGGTTTGATACAAGAGTCAATACTATTTTGCTATGATTTTCATGGTCTTGACAGACCCCAGCTGAGGAGAAGGAACAAGTTTAAGAAACCGTTGGTGGAGCACTGAAGCCAGACACAGGTACCAGCCCCCTAATTACTGATGTGCAACAGCCCTTGAATTGAATGTCTGCCTTTCCTGCTGGTGAATGTTTTACTGATAGTGACCTAATAGTGTTCATTCCCATGTGCTTCTACTCTGTCACCTCCTGACACTTCAGCAGTACGTGTTTTCTGGACGTCTTTTAGTACAACCAGGTACTGGGCCAGTGTCTTGTCTGTCTGATGAAACCTGTGATGAAACAATTATAAGATGTAGGAAGTGTGTGGGTCCACTCAGGTTGCTAAAGGGCTCCTTGGCTGAGTGGGAAATGCATCCTGGTGGTTCTGCATTGCAAAAGGAGAAATCTAGGAGAATTTATAGGCTCGAAAAATTACCCATGAACCTCACCCTCCTTGACTTTCTGTCTGATACTCTGCCACTGCTTGCTTCCTCTTGGTACTCCAGTGTCTGCCAGGAAGTCAAGCAGGTGTACCTGTCTCTGTAGTATGAGGATCTAAGAAGGTAAACCCGCATCATCTCAGGCAGAGTAGCAACCTAGCTTTGGTCTGTCATGCATGCTTGGATGGAAGTACTCCTCTGCTCTGTCTTTGATAACTTGGACCAATGCTAACACAGATGGCCCTGACATAATAAGTGCTTAGTAATACTCTTAACTGACTAATAAAGCAGTTCTACAAATGGTTTAAAAAAATTAACACATGGGTTTGACTGGCTCTTCTCAGAGTATTGATGAGTGGACTGTTGGGAGATCAGAAACAATGAAATCAGATGGTTCAGTGGGTAATAAAAAAACTTAAAAGTGACATGCTTATAAATTTTTCATTGTTCCGTAGCTTCATTTCTCATGAACTGAACTTTATGAGCCTTTATAAATAATTTTGTATTTACTCGTTTGACAAGCTTGAAAGTAAACATACAAAGAAGTAGAGAGCGTAATATAATGAACCTGCATGTTCCTTCATCCGGATTCGGTAATTACCAAGACTTGGCACACTTGTTCTATTCTCCTTTTTTTTGTGTGTGTGTGCGTGTTTGATGGTATGATAGTAAGTCCCAGGTCTTACAATATTTTGTCCCTGGATGTGTAGTATTATTTAAAAACAAGAATATTTTCCTACATAACTATAATGCCATTATGGTACAAGTAATCATTCATTCATGTTTTACTTACATTTCCTAGATTAAAAAAAAATCTTTGTTTTAGTTAAGATTCAAAAAAGTTTTGCAAGACTTTTCAAATGTGGTTAGCTCACACATAGAGCCTTAGAATTATTTATAATGGAGAAAACTTTCCAAGGGAGCCAAGAATCTGTTTTTTTTCCTGGAGGTTTACTAGTCAGAGCATAGATTATAATCCCAGCTCTGTCTCTCTCCACTGTGCCATCTTGGTCTTTCTGGGTCTCAGTTTTCTCATCTGAAGAGTAGAGGTAATCATATTTACCTTATAGAGTTGTTGGGAAGATTAAAGAAGTAATATAAGTAAAGCTCTGAAACAGTACCTGTCATATATTTATATTTAATTGGGCCGGTTAAATTTGTTTAACTAGCTAGGTGTGGTTTTTCGTGTCTGTAATCCCAGCACTTCCAGCACTAGGGATGCTAAGGCAGGAGGGTTGCTGCTAGTTTGAGGCCAGCCTGGGCTACATAGTGAGTTCAATGCCGGGGATGTAGCTCAGTGGCACAGCACCTGCCTGGCAAGTGAGAGGCCCTGAGTTTGATTCCCAGTACCCAGCATCCCCCAAGAAAATGAAGAAAAAAGAAAATTTTTCTTAACTTCTCTAGACCTCAGTGTTTCTGCTATTAAATAAGGCATTGTAGTAAATTATTTCTAGAGTCTCTTACCCTGCCAACAGGCTTCATTTCCAAACAAATTTTATAAGAGTAGCAAAGTTCTTACTAGTAATATTACTAGCTGTAGGGAAAGTAAATTAGGATTTTGGGAATGAATAAGAATTATCACAATTCAGAATTATCTTTATGTTTTACACTAATGAACTAGAGGTCAGCGTGTTGAAAATGAACCCAGTAGAAAAACTAGAGGTAATTCCTTTAAGGGGGTTGAGTTGTGATTGCTTTTGGAATTCTTGAATGAAGTTTATCTCAGGCCGTTTAGATATATTAATGGCCTAGAGCTAAGTGAGTGTATCAGCCCACACCTAAAACTATCAGTTCTCTGGAAAACTATGTAAATATTGTGATACTTCCCTTTGCATGGGTTTGTGGTCTGTCTTACACTTGGATATTGATATACAAGTCATCTGGCTACCTGGCTTCCTTACTGATCTTATCTCACCCTGTTCAGCTTCAAACTCTCCTTCCATGTCAAGCCCTTGCCAAGGATACCGTTCCACTCCCTTTTGCGATCCAGCAATATGAAATGAAAGGACTCCAAGTTAGGTCATTACTGACTTTTCCTTTGTGTTACTGGAGGAGGGCAGACAGAAGGCATGGGATGATAATATCCTGGGTCTGTGCTAAGCTTCTCTCACCTGCCTCATTCAGTCAACTCAAGATTCCAGTGTTATCTGAGGTAACATGAGACCTGGGTAGGGGTGTTCTGTGAAATCCTCAGGTAAAGTAAAACCTCATTTTGGCTTCAACTTAAAATCAGATATGTTAGGATGCTGACGACTGAGCTGGCCTGAGCTTCACTTCACTGTCTTCCTCCACCCTTTGGTGGAGTCCTAACAAACAGAAATGTACCAAAATACAGGAAGCAGGGTGGAGGCCCATCTCTCACTAGATAATCAACAACAGGTTCCATTTCTTTGATTTCTAGTCTGTTTGAATACTGGGAGGCACAAGGTATTCAGTAATGTCTGAATTTGAATGGGAAGGGAAGGAATTGTGAAAACTTTATCCATATTTCTAGAGGCCTGCACTGGGTTAGGACTCTACTGGGTCTTGGGAATATTATGTGTCACAGGTCATTGCCTTTGAATGGTTTGCAATCTAAACAGGTAAACAGGTCACAAAAGTGTAGTCAGAAGGGTAGTATGAAGGAACACAGCTGCAAAGAATCAAATGTGCGCTTCACACAAAGAGGAGGGTGAATTCACTGGGAATTGGGTCCTTGGGCAAGGGTTTATGAAGAATTGAACTGGATCTGGGAGGTACAGAAATAAGGGAGACTTTTTAGTTTGTTTTGTTTTGTGTTTTCCTAGAAAAGAGTAAGAAATTGAGCAAATGCCTAGAGTGCCCAGATTGGCCAAGGAGGACTAGAGCAGCTTAGGCAAAGAGGAACAAGTTTTATGAGAACGAGAGAAAAACTGAGCAATACAATTGCTAAATTTAGGGCCAAGTTCAAAGATTGGCTGAGGACACATCGTAAAATTGATTTTGTTCCTACTTTAGGAAGGAAGTTTAAACCAGCCCAGGAACATATGCTTCTCAGAGAGATCTTCCCTGAAGTGTAATCCTGGGAGTCAATCATGTGACTGTTTGGTATCATAAAGGCCCAAGAATAGGAAGAGAGGCCTACGACATGGAAGGAAAAAGCACTGAGGGTGCCCGGTGAGCAGCAGTCGGATGTGGTGGGTCCTTCAGCAGATGATTCTGGAAAAAAAACAAAAAGCAAAAACAAAACAACGCACTGGCATCCTACCTTACATAACCTGCTAAAACAAATTGTAGTTAAATGTAAGAGCTAGGTATAAAATAAATGAAACAGGCAGCATAAAAAACAACCAGTAGTCATGAATGGGTGGAAGGGTTTTTAACACTTTCCCAATGAGGTAGTCATTCATATGTCTTGCAACTGGATGGCTCTGAACCACCAATGGTACAAGCTGGTGTGATTGTGTTAAAGCATGAAGGATTTGGGAATAAACCAGTTGGGCCTGGGCTTTGCCACTGATAAGAAGACTTGGAGAAACTTATTTTACCTAAGCCTCAGGTTGCTCATCTGAAAATTGGGTGTTAGGCATTATGGCCTTAGAGAATTTTTTTTTAATTTATTATTTTTTTTTTATTTTTGTGGACAAGTTCTCCAAAAAGTGAGTTCAGGCTGGCCTTGAACTTGTGGTGATCATTCTGCCTCAGCCTCCTGAGTGCTGGGATTACAGTTGTACACCACCACGTCCAACCAGTTTTAGAGAGTTTTTAAAAATAAAGATTAGAGAAGATAACATGGATCCAAGAGTTCAAGGTTGAAAGGTTGAAGAGATCAAGGTCGAGGGGTGAAGGGAGGGCAAAGGGAAGTAAATATTGTATATCATAAACAGGAGCTAATAATGTGAAAAAGAATTAAAATGAAGAATGAGTTAGAGGAGGAGAGAGGGAGGGCAGATTAGAAGAAGAAACAATTGGGGAGTGGGTTCATTCTGTAAATGAACTGTAAACAGCACATACTGCAAACATGTACTAATGAAAAAGAAGGTAACACATGTGAAATACTTAATGCTAAACACTTAACAAACCAAGGTTTTTATGTTAATGAAAGGAAAGACTGTCTTGACTAATGTATCTGGAGACCACATTTATTGAGCTGATACGATGTTCTAGGGTGCATGTGAGAGCTTCCCCTACAGGAGGTGAAGTTGAACACAGGCACTGAGTCTTTATCCCCTGAGCTCCTAGCGGCACTGTGCCTGCTGCCTCCCCGTGTTAACACTGAACTGCGCTGTGTGTCACAGAACATACAGTTAAAATTTCAGTCAGTGAGCTTAGAAATAACGTTTGCCTCTGGTTATTTATGTATAGCTCAATCTGTGTCACAGTGGTAAGTTAAAAAAAAAAACCTTATGAATCTTGTAAATCAAAAAAGAAAAACATTCTAGTAGAAAGATAGAAAAAAACATTAATAGACAGTTCCTCAAAGGGATGCCATTAGGCAATGAAGAGCAGAAAAAATGTTCAGTCTTGTTATTAATTAAAGAAACATTAAAACAAGATGCCATCTTTGCCTGACATTTCAAAGAGAAAAAGTATTTGCAAGCATAGGCTGAATCGAACACTTTTGTTTGCAAGGCCACCCCATTCTACCACTCCAGGGCCTCCATTCACATAACATTTTATGAGAATGGAGTCTCCCAGCATTTTATAGCATGATGGGTGCTATAACCTCTTTGTAGCCGGGCTGTATGCTCTCATTCCTTGGCTCAGTACTTAAAATTACATGTGTTTCTGACCTGAATTGTGGATAGACCACACTACCTTAAGTGTCAGTGTTGGTTGTTTAGGACAAAAAATGTGAAATACTGACCAACCACAGACTATCTAAAGGTCATAACAATGGTTTAAATAAATTGTGGAGTGTGGGCCATTTATGACGCCATTACATTTTTGTGTTAGAATAATGACTTGAGAAAATTCTTACATGATAATATTGGAAGGCAGTGGGTGTGTGGTTAGGTTCAGGGGTTTTAAACCTGGTTGTGTAGGTTCTGTCATTGTTTTACTTTGCTATTAGCCTGTGACCTGGGGCAGGGTGTTTAATATTTTTGCCTCAATTTTTTCTGTCTTTAAAAGAAGGCACATGTCTGTAATCCCAGCACTTGGGAGGTTGAGGCAGGAGGATCACCATGAGTTTGAGGCCAACCTGGGGCCACACAGTGAGTTCAAGGCCAGCTTGAACTTCATAGCGAGACTGTCTCAAAAAATACTGGGGGTGGGGGTGGAGGGAAAGGATGCCAGTAGTATCTGTTTACAGGATTGTTAGGAGGATTAAATGAGTGAATTCTTACAAAGCTCCTGGAACACTGTCTGACACATGGTCAACAATAAATGTGACTGGTTATAGTTAAAATTACTATTAAAGGAAGTAAAACCAGTCTGTAAAACTAGAAATATGATATGAGCTATGTTTTGAAAAATCTTATGCATTAAAAAAAAAGACTGGGAGGTATAGAAAGAGAAAGACTGTTTAGCCACAATATCTGTTCAGGTATGTTCATTCCGAAGCTCAAAGACTGGAAAAAATGCATGATTTGGGTTATAAGTTACATTATATAACGTGAACTGTAGGCTTGGTAGTAGGAAGATTAAAAAGAGTGCCTGTTCTAAAACCATTTTCCTTTAGCATAAGGGTGCTCTGCACAGCAGTCTGGGCATCTGCATGATGCACGGGCAGCCTCCAACCTGAAGCAGACACGATGTGTCAGTAGTGCTTCTCTCTGGATATCTGGCTATGGCAAGTTCAGATCTTATCTTTTCGACTTTGTGTCCTTTCCAGATTTCTGTAATTGACATGTATTTATTTTCCTGTGTTGAAAAGATTGACTGGAGACATGATTTTGAGAATGTGCTGTGATGAATGGGTTGTTACAGACTGCGTTTGGTATAGTTGTCAGAGGAAGGCCAGTTGTTATCATAAATAGTCGATTTCATTCCTGTTGTGTATCTGAGCACTTGCAATTTTATGTCTACAGAAAAAAGTTGTTCAGATTTGTCAAGCAGGGGAGAGGAGAGAAAAGAAGCTGGAGCTTGCTGAGAGGTTGGGGGCTGTGATAGGGCCCTGGTCATGGCTCCTTTGCCCTGTGTCCACACTGCTTGTTGGCTCAGCCTCTGCCTCCTCACTGCCCACAGCTCCCTGGCACCTCTGACCTCTTCTCCTCAGGGTAGAGTGGCTTTCAGTTCTCATCCCTAATACCAGTCATTTTCCTTCCATTCCTGCCATTCAGTTTCCCATGGAGCATGTCTTGGTTACTTTTTGCTCGTTGACGAGACAAAATACCTGACGCCCAAAATTAGGGAAGCAAAGGTTTATTCTTACAGTTTCTCGGGAGTTTCAGTCCATAAAGTTGGCTCCAAGGCGGCATGGGGTGACGGGGCTACAGTTCATGGCGGCTGCAAGCTGTAAGCCGCAAGCTGCGCTGACGAGAGAAAGAGAGAGAGAGAGAGAGAGAGAGAGAGAGAGAGAGAGATGGAAGAGAGAGATGGAAGCAGAAGTGGAAGACCCGCCTTCTCTTACATTGTATGTCGGCTCCACCCCTGGGCGGGTACAGCAAACCGAACACAAGCAAGCACCAGACTTAGCCCCATCAAAATTATGTGAGGACTTGGGGGGACATAGCATACCCAATACAGAGCAGGATTGTCTTCTCCCTCCTTGACGTCTCTCCCTGTGTCTTCTGCTGTCCCCCTGCTATAGTCAGAGTGCAGGGTCATTCCTAAAGGGCTCTCCTCTGCCGTCGTTTGGATTCGTAGAATTTAATTTAGTCTCTTCCCTTCACTTTGCAGGGAGCACCAAGAACCTCATGCAATTTCCACAGCTTTGTCTCAGTTTTGACTTGTTCGCCTTCCTCAGCCCTGGTTTTCCCTTATCCTGCCTGACTCCTGTACGTGGCTTTCTTACAAGTCCCACAGGTTCAGCATCTGTGAAACAGTCACTTTTCATTACAAACCCAGTGGTCTCTTTTGCTTCCTTTTCTTTCCTCTTTCTCTTCTTTTCCCCTTTCTCCTTTCTTTGTTTTTGGAGACAGGGTCTTGGTATTTACTTGAGACAGGCCTTGAACTTACTATGTATCCTAAACTGGCTTCCAACTTGCAGTGACCCTCCTTCCTCAGCCTCCCAAGTGCTAAGATTACCATGATGTCAGGTTCTTTTTGCATTCTTGTTTTCTTTAATGAGGAAAGGCATTTCATCATCACCAGTTTTGAAATCTCTACCCCCTCATTTGTCTCTTTTGTTCATCTCCATCTGTCTTCCTCACTCAAGCATCACTATGTCTGTTATGTCATGAGTCAGTTCTTATTGGCTAAGGACTCCCAGATCTCAGTGGCATAAAATAGTAAAGTTTATTTCTCCCCCACGTTACCTTTCCATCAAGGGTGGGCCCAAGGTCCAGTTCCATGCCGCCTGTGTTGAAGGGTCAGCCACTGCCTCAAGTGTGACAGGTCCTTGTGGGTGACTCACTCCTGGGAGTCATTTCCACTCACATTTCACTGGTGAGAGCAAGACCTGTGGCCACACCTAACTTCCAGGAGCCCGGAAGGACAATCCTGTTTTGTGTCTGCAAGTGAACTCAGGTCTCTGGTGAGCAGCCTAATGACTGGTGAAACCTGTGTCCCCTCTGGTCCCTACGGTAGCAGCAGATAGGGGCCCTCCTATCTGGTCTCTGTGCTGCCATTCTTACCCCATTCCTAAGGGTTTGGTTCTGAACCCTGAACCTGCCAGTGCTTGCCATTGCTCTTTTGACTCTAAGGTGCTTTCCTGCCCAGGCACCACCCTCTTGTCACTCACTCCCTGGGCTTCTGGATGTTCTGTGTACCAGCCTTCTCATGCCCCTCGGCCTGGGCAGAAGCTCTTCTCTCTGTCTGGGATAGTCATTACCCCTCATTCCTCCTCAGCTGCCAGCCACTCCCCTTGGCCTCTGGACTATGCTGTCTTCACCTATCCACCCAAACCCTGCCTTTCTGTTCTTTTCCTTTGTTTCACTTACACAGTTTATGTTTATTTATGTGTGCATGTGTTCAATGTCTGCTTCCCTCACTGCCTGTTGGTTCACCACAGTTTCCCAAGTGCTTGGCACATAGCAGGGCCTCACTAGTTCTCCCTCCTCCTTTCCTGAATCTCGAACCCAGATTCTTTGCACTGAGCCACCTCCCCCCACAAACCTTTATTGTTTAATTAAATTTTTCTTTTTTAAATTTTGAGGCAGTGTCTTCCCAAGTCACTAAATTTCCCAGACTAGGCTTGAACTTGAGATCTTCCCACCTAAACCCCACAGAGTGCTGGGGTTACAGGCATGCACTATCATTACTGTCTTCAGTAAATACTTTGTGATGAATAAAAATATCGTGAAGATTATACATCTGACAGGTCTCACTTTTCATCCTTTTTTGATTCCCAGTGTCCCTAACATCTCCACCTTGTACCCATTTCTAGTTACCTCATTTCATTTTATGTCCTGCTGCCAGATTAATTTTCCTAATGAACAAGGTCCTGTCATTTTTTTAGTTTCTCGTTGCACGTGTAGTAAATTCAGTGCATCCTATCACCCCTGTGAGTGTATCACTTTGAGGCTGGCTCTGTGCTTGCCTTAGTTTAGAAAAAACTAGTCAGATCATCAGTATATATGTACAATCTTGGGTAGCATTTCAAAGCAGCCACATGTATTGAAACAAAGTTAGGTGAATTTCCATTTTTTTTGGCGGGGGTCCATTTGTTTTTACCAACTCCATAGAGATCTGAAATGTAAAAAAACACACTGATCTGACTCTTCTTGGGTTAGATATTTAGTAATTTGTTTATCTGAAAACAAAACAAAATAAAGCAAAAATACAACTAATAGAACTACTGAAAGTGCTATTTACTCATTGAGCAGTTTTACAACTGTCCAGAAGCATTTGGAGCTGGGCGTGGTGATGCTTGCCAGCACTTGGGATCTTGGGGCAGGAGGATCAGAAGTTAGAGTTCAGTTTGGGCAATTTAGTGAGACTTTGTCTCAAAAAAATATATATATATAAAAGGCAGTATATGCAGTTCAGTGTACAGATCCTTGTTTCCATCTCCAGTACCACTAAAAAGAAAAAGAAAACAACACTGGGATGGTGAAATTTCTGTAGTTTTGTTTTATTATGAAGAGGATTAGGCTGATTTGTCAGGCAGAGTTAGAAAGTAGGAAAAAAGAGGAAAATAGATGAGGGATTTGAGCTCAAGGAACTGAAGGGTTTCTGATCAAGAGGACTGAACTGGCCCTTCTGTATCTTTTATACTTTTTTTTTGTTTCTATTCTGATTTCTTAGTGGATTTATTTTGTTTGACAAATTTATTTTCTTTTGGCTTCCTTTTGACTCCTTATCAGCGAATTGATAAGGAAATTTACTGTCTTATCAGAACTGTCTGTAAACTTCTTCCCACCTCCCTTTCTTCAAAGCTAACAAAGGTAAGTAAGATAGTGCATGGCTGTGGTGATGCTGGAAGACAGTGCTTGTGTTGGATAGAGGTTTCATTCATTTATTGGATATTAATCTGAAAGTGGTTCTTTTTGTTTTTTGAGACAGGCTCTCACTGGATAGTGTAGGCTGGACTTGAACTCCCTATGTAGTACAGGCTGGCTTTGAACTTGCTTATGTAGCCCAGGCTGACTGGAACTCACAGACCCTTCTGCCTCAGCTTCCCAAGTGCTGGGGTTACAGGTGCATGCCATGCAGCCCGGCCTTGAAGGTGATTCTGAAGTTGATGGTCAGGAAGTACCCAGAGGTTTATTGAGGCATTCAGTTTATTCTAAAACTTCCGTATTTAGTTTGAGAGTCACGTACTCTATTTTCATGCATTTTGTCTGTAACAGAAAATACAGGTTCAGTCATGTGGATATGGAAATGTTCTAAAGAAACGTGTTTACCATGTAATGTTAAAAATAGGTTATTAGTTTATTCATAGGGTGATTCACTTTTTAAAAAGAATAGGTAGCGGGCGTGGTGGCATATGGCACTTGGGAGACTGAGGGAGAAGAGTCCTTGCAAATTTGAGGGCAGCCTAGGCTATATAGTGAGTTCAAGGCCAGCCCAAACTGCATAGTGAGAGACCCTGTCTTAAAAACAAAACAAAACAAAACAAAAAAGAGAGTAGGTAATATTTTGTTCATGAAGAAGTTTTATGATTTTACAGATGCTATAATGAACCCTTGTGTCTTGTTTCATAATAAAGTAATTGTCAGGTATTTCTTCCCTCAATTTTAGAACATAGAATTTGGTGCATAGCACTGTTTCTCTTTGTAGGGAGCTCTTCTTACTAGGGATGGGAGTATGATATAGTAGATAAAACTTGGATTTCAGAGGCTCTGATCCTGGCTCTGCCATTTTTCCCAGTCTGCTTTCTGCTGCTTCATGCAGAGAATGAACATCTTAATAGCTCTTATCCCAGAGATGGTAGTGATAAGGTGTGGACATTGCCGCTTCCAGCAGTGGGAATTTGGAGATGAAGCACTTAGCTAGGGCCTGTCACACAGTAAACACCCACTAAGTGTATGCTGTTGGTACTTACAGGGGCAGGCTAAAGGTGTATCATATAGCCCTCAAAAGTGCTGCTTATGGAGAATTTCTGCTGTGGGAAAATTACAGTGTTGAGTGAGGAGGAAGCAGTACTCAAAAATATGCGTGGTCACAACTGTGTAAAATATAACTTGTGTGTAAAAAAGTGTGACAGGAAATTTAAAGAGACAAGAATATGACTTGTTCTTTATATATTTGGATATTTCTCAGTTGTTTTACTTTTATAAGGTAATGATCAAGAAAAAGCAAAGCCAGGCGTGGTGGCTCACACCTTTAATCCCAGCACTGGGGAGGCTGAGGCAGGAGGATCGTTCTGAGTTTGAGACCAGCCTGGGCTACAAAGTGAGTTCAAGGCTGGCCTGAACTATATAGTGAGACCCTGTCTCAAAAAATAGGGCTGGGGATTTAGCTCAGTGGCGTGAGCGCCTGCCTGGCAGGTGTGACATTGAGTTCAATGCCCGGTACCAGGAAGAAAAAAAAAGAAAAAGCACATACAATGAACATAGGAGGTAAAAGGTTGGTGCTCCATTTTAAAACCTCCAAATTAGCAGTTTGAAGGTTATTCATACGTATCTTTGTGCCTGTACAGATGTGCACATAGTAATACAAAATGTGCTCCTGAAGTGAGGCCACACAAGTGCATTTTGGTAGCAGAAATATTGCTAATCAATTAAGAACCTTGCAGTCAATGCTCATAAGGTAAGGAGGCTCATGAGAAATAATGAGCTTTGAGAGTTTTATAAATTTCTTTCAAAACCATTTTATCTGCACTTCTGGAAAATCTGCTCAGAAAGATAGGGATAGTTTTATTTATTTTTTTTCCCTATGAATTAATGAGAAATTGAATAATTCATTCAAGGTCACTCAGCTAAATGTAACTTTTATTTATTTATTTATTTATTTTTCTGGTAAAGTGGCAGGGTTTGTCTAAAAAACACTGAAACTTCTTTTATCATGTTGGGTATTGAACCCAAGGGTTATGTATGCTAGGCCAGTGCTTTACCGTTGAGCTACATTCTCAGATCCTTGTAAATTTTATTTTGAGACAAAGTCTGTATAAGTTGCTTAGGATATTCTTGAATTTTCCATCCTCCTGTTGCAGTCTCCTTGGTACCTGGGATTGTAGGTATGCACTATCATGCCATTTTACGACATAGTTTTCCAGCACTGCAGGAGGCTGAGGCATGAGGATTTCAAGTTCACACCCAGCCTGGTGATTTAGTTACTTAGCAAGACCCTGTCTCAGAACAAAAAAATTTAAACAAGGGTTGGGAACGTAGCTCATTGTGAAGATGGGGGTGGGGGGAAAATATATACTTTTAAAATTGTAGTTTCATGAAAACTTTTAAATGGTTAAAGTTGAATCTTTTTGGAAAGTACCATGAATTCTTGATTGATAGAAATTTGTGACATGGAAATGAGGTCACGTTATTTTTTAAATTGAAAGGTATATTGTTTTTAAAAGTTAAATGGTCTAACTTCATTTTATAAAGGAAGATATGATTGATCCATGGGTAAGTGATTTGTCTGTGGTCATAACTAGTTAATATTAGAGACAACAATAAAATCTAGTTTACTGACTCCTGGTCCAGTAGATTTTCCTCTGACTATATGAAATAATTGAATTTGTTTTGTTTACCTTTCAGTATTTTTATAAACCATGGTAATCAGATGATAGCAGAATGTGAAACATCTTTTTGGATCCTAGCTATATATTTCACTAGTCCCAGGCCAGTTTCCAGGTGGAATCAATATTTGTTTTCAAAGCCCAGAAAGGCATTCTGAAATTCTGTATAAGAGAGACAGAAAGTAAATCAAGATTTATAAAATTAATGCTAAACAAGATCCCAGTGTAACTTATTCAAGAAAGAAGAATTAATTTAGTAGTCAACTACTGTAAGGATGGAAGATCATAGTTTTATATGTACTTTGGTTAAAATAATTAAGTGACCTGAAAAAAACCTTCCTAGGTCTGTTAATCTAAAATTTGTTAATGTAGAATAAGCTGTATTAATAAACATTTTACCTTTCAGGCTACTTTGCCTTGGTTTCATCTACAAATGGTAATTTCATTTAAAATTGTATTACTACAGAAAGAGTTGCATTTTAAAGATTGTTTATAGGATTTATTTAATGTGATTGTACTGAATTGTACTGTATTTCTGTTTTCTTATGGTAAGTAGAAAGCAGAGTTCCTATGGTGGTAGCAGAGATGCCATAATATTTATAGTATATTAGATTTATTTATAAACTATTACATAAGTTAGAATTAACTTTTTCTTTCCCAGCCTTTTACTGTGTTCATTTTACCATTTCTGTTTTCTTTGTTTTTAAAGAACCTTCTGTTATGTCTGATTAGAGAATGTGTATTTTTACCAGAAAAACCACTGTTAGATGATTTTTTTGGCTGAAGAACATATATGCTTTACTTACTTCTTTGGAGTAATTTTGTGAAAAACCAGTGAAGGTGTTAAGTGTTTAAAGAGACTTTATTAGTTCACCACCAAAAACTCAGAAGGGCAAAAGTTTCTGACCAGAGTTGGTTTCTCTTGGAAGGGTTGAATAAACACGTTAGTGTTGAGATGTCTGTAATGTATAGGAGATGGTGTGGGAGATGAGGGATCGCCAGGAGTAGATGGTTTCTTGAATTGAGAACAGTCACATTGGATAAATTCTATATTGTGGGCTAGAGTTTCAGTGCTGGAGTGAAGGAGAGTTGAAGGTAATGGATTTTAGAGACCTTATGGTACGGTGGAGATGGGCTCCTTTGGTAGCATAGGGAACTGTTTGAAGGAAAGAGTGTTGGAATAGCTCCCAGAAGTTCAGAAAATCACAGATTTCCACCCCGCCATGACTTCATTTGTTAAATACTGTTTTTAAGAAATGCAGACTTCTGTCTTTACAATATGGAGTCTTGTTATCTGGGATAAGTCCCAAATTTATCCCTGCTCCTGTTTCCCCAGCACCTTGCTGGGAGAATCTGTGTGCTGCCTGTGGTACTTATGCCTTTGTGGTACTTGGCCTAGTATGTATGGCACCTATGCAGTGCAGAGGCACTGACTGGCCTGGAGTTGATTCAGGCTGCAGAATTGGTTCCTTTCTGACCAGATCATTGGGCTTGAGGCCTGGCTTGGTGCAGGCCTGGAGCTCATTTCCATCTTCAGTGACCTTTGGGAGGAAAGGGGGCAGAGGCCAGATGGAAGTCAGTCTTTTCTGCTCCAGGCTTCTCTTGTGATTATTTTCCACATTATCAGGTTATGGCATTTTGCCTGCAACCTTGTGAGGGTCTTAACAGATTGTGAGTCATCTTTTTTAAGTTCTTAAGGATGACATTAGCAGAGAAAAATGTAGTGCTATTATAATTTTTGAAAGCTCTCATGCTTCAGTATTCAGTAGTCCCCAGTTGTCATTGACCGTTCACTTAACAAACCTTAAAGTATGAACATTGGTGAGGGCGCTGACCTTGTACTCAAGGAACATGGAATGCAAAGGGGAAAAGGAACAGAAGTGAGTCTCAGGGAGCTTTTGGGTTGGTCCCTTTCTGAGTTCCCTGAGTCTCAACTCTTTTGCACCCTGGAGGAAAAAAGGGAGGTTGTGATCTCTGCATCCCAGCTTGCACACATCAGCTAGTAGATGGTGCTGAGACTGAAGAGAGCTTTCTGGGTGGACTAAAGAGACTTTTGGGGGACATGCTGGGACCTACCCCTCTGTTATTCTGCTTTCGAGGTCCAGAAGTGGGAAACTCAAAGTGGATGTTACTTGTAGGGATAGTGATGGGATGTTTCTCTTGTGAAGATACTGTGTAGAAACAGAAGAATCTGCCACCAGTGGTAAGAATGCTTTGGGAATTGGGGGCTCTGAGAAACAGACTAGAGAGGTGCCATGAAAGGCTTTTTAGTCTTATGGAAGTGTAGCTATTAGCATCCTGAAGAGTCCCAAGATTTTTTTTTTTTAGCTAGACATAGGTAATTTCCTTTAAGTTAGCTAGGGAAAAACAAGGCATTTAAAAGATCTGTTTCTTTTGGCACCTAGAATATGTTCCTTAGATGCAAAGATTCCCCAAGTATGGGAGATTTAAATCTTGGTTATATTCTTAATTAATCTCAGGAGCCATATTGAGCTTGTTAAATAATAGATCTTATTAACATTAAGATCTTATTAACATAAATGTGTGTTATATGAATTATGAATAGCATGTTACTATAATTTTTTATATACTGTAATTGAGAATACAGGAACCGTGAAGCCTTTGCTTTCTTTAGACTTAAAACTGAAATCAATTTTTGTGAAACTCCAGATTAAAAATAATCCAAATTGATTGTGAAAATGGGGCATGAAAAGAAAATTCTGTTTCTTATATAAAATTGTCAGTGACTTTAAGTTCCACAGAACACGGATTTGCATGGTACTGTTGGGGCTTTAGTGATTTAGTGGTACCAAGTTCTTAGCTTGGAGACCTTTGGAAGCAGAGTGACATCCTGTTAATTGGTGTTTGACTAATAATACTATGACCAGTAAGAATATTACTGGTCATTGTTTCTAGTAAGTGCCAACAAGCATCTTTATTCATAGAGTACTAAAATTTATTTTTATATGAAGATGCATGGCACTTGTTTACACTTAACTTTTGTTTAACTTTAAATGTTTTTCTCTCTGTTATTCAGAATGGGTGGATCCATGATAATCTTTTGGGTAAAGAAATAGGCAAGTATTTGATCAGCAAGTAAATAAGCATAAGTGTGTATTTTATAGATGTTTGAAAACTGTTTCCCACATATATCTGAATAGTTTTTTTATTAGTATGTTTATGATGCATAATAAATACATTCATTGTGGGGAATTGATGCATATGCCTATTACATTTTGATCTTTTTCTCTTCCCTCTCCCCACCTTCCCATCTTCTGCCATCACCATATCCCTTTCCCACCTCCTTTAAAGTCTGTCTCCTTGTTTCCTATCATTTATCTTTTATTTTGCTCTTTAAATTATTTATATTTTGGGTTTCCATAAGAGAAAGCATGGGCAATATTTAACCTATGTCCTATTTATTTTGCTTAGCAGTATGGTCTTAGAGTGCATCCATTTCCCTAAAAATGACTTAAATTTATACTTATGACTGAATAGTGCTCCATTTTATTGCATTAATTAAATGAACATATTCATCAAACCCCTCCTATGTGCCAAGCACTATGCTAAATGCTTTGGGAAACTAGGATGGGTAAGATGGAACTTGTCCCATCTGGTTGACAGAACAGTAGGAGAGGAAGGTTTGGAAATTCAGCTTTGTAACTATCCAAATCGAAGTTTGAATAATTGGAGAATTGGAAGTGTTGAAGTGCCCTCAAACAAGGAGATGGCATTTAAAAGTAGATCTGAGAGATGAAAAGTATTCTAGGGAGACTGGTAGAAATGAAGATGCTTGAGGAAGGAAATTGTCAGATCTGTTTGGGGGACAATGAGTAGAGCATGGTGAAGTGTAGGGAGAGTACGGTTGCATAGATTTGAGTCACCCAAGGATTAGGCAGGGTGGACAAAGACCAGATATGAGAGGTTGACTTTGTTCCTTTTTTTTTTTTCTCTTCTGGTTTTTTTGAGACAGGATCTCACTATGTAGTTCAGGCTGACCTTAAACTCACTATGTAGCCCAGGCTGGCCTTGAACTTGTGGCAATCCTCCTGTCTCAGGCCCGCTCCTCCCCACCAGTGCTGGGATTACAGGCAAGTGCCACAGCACCCTGACTTTGTTCTCTGTCATGGACTTTTGAGCTGGAAGGCCTCAAGATCAGAGCTTTTCTGTGGGGGATACAGTCCTGTGTCTTTGGAGCATAGTACTGGGACATGGATGGGGCAGAGATAATTTAGATGGTTAGGTGTTATTTAGGAAACTTTTGCCATAATTTAGTCAGGGATAATGAGGAGGGCATGAGGCAGTGTGTAAGTTATGTTTAAGAATTATTTTGGGTTGAAGTCAATGGATATTTGAAACCTGGTTAAATTAGGGTGTGTATTTATTCATTAAACACATTACTTCTCCCTCCCCCAGACCACAGTGAGCTTGGAGCACTCTGCAGGTGAGGGTGGGAAGCAGGAGGTATAAACATAGGCTCCAATTTCAGTGAGTGTGACCATGACCAGGAGGGTGGTGAGGCAGAAATCTGAGAACAGCCACCCCTGTTACACAGCCTTGAGAGAGTATAGAATTTATTTGGTCCCTCATTTTCAGATGTTTTCGTATAAACCTTTGCAGACAGATGAGAATCTTGTCTCATGTTATAAACCACTACCAGAGAGAGGGATTAGCAGTGAGCTTGTTGTTTTAGAGTGCTTTAAAACTATCTGGCTAGTCCTCTTTAAGGTACGCATTTGTAACTAGTGTGCACATAATTGGGAGGCCCCCAGCCAGCTGCCTTTTCCATCTTTATGTCTTCAGAGCTGACCTTCTGACTTCTCATCAGTTTTCTGGAATGTCTTCTCTACTCTTCTAAGAGGAGAATGAAAAAGGGGTTTAAAAGTGGTAGGCTCATAAACAATTGTTTAGAAACAACAGATAGTATGTTACCTTTGCTTGTGTAAGTTTACTTGTTCTAGGTTAGAGAAAATAATTGTGGTTATTTCATGCAACAGGGGCTCGGTTCATTTTTGGATGTGAACTTCTTTAACATGTCCAAATGCAAGCTAAGTCTCTGCACAGATTGATAAACTATAGATGGTAAAAGTATTTTCAGTTTTCTTAGTGTCTTCGTGTATTCTTTTGCTTTTCATGACCACAGATTTCTCTTCTTTGAAATTCCATCTTCCTTCAATGTTTAAATACTGATGCTGCTACCTGGTTATTAGTTAATATGGTTAAAGGTGGTTAAAATAATAACTTTTTCCATGTCTTTCTCTGTTTTTCTTTCAGTTTCCTATTATAGTCCTCTAGAAGGATGGCTCTGCTGTTCTCTCACCTTCAGAGTTTTGCTATTACCTTTATACCAACAATTTATCCCATTTTTATTTCTGGTCTTGACCAAGACATTTGTGAGGGTTAGGGGAAAGCTCGATGTTTAGGGAGATAATGAATGAAACAGGAGGAGAATTAATTAAAGTTCATTCCACATTCAAGAAGATCCACATGTCTTAGACATCTTCAACATAGAGAAGCATAAGAGGTAGTGAGGAAGTGAAAGTATTGAATTTCTGTTTCATGTGTAAGGCAGTGCTACTCAATATGAGCTCCGTGGACAGGATAGGGATTGTTCTATGAATTGTTTATGACCTGTGATGAGATAGGTGCAGAAATTAAGGATAAGAGTTTAGAAATTTATAACAAATTGATTGGGTAACTAAATCTGTTGAATCTTATTAAACATTGGTGCTTATGTTTTGTATCCCTTTGTTAATTCCATTTATCAGTAATTACTATCTGTATTTTGTAAAAGTTTTGGTCCCTCGTGGATTGGAGCAGAAAGTGGGCTGCCCATCTTCTGAGGAGCCCTGCCTTGGGCTCTCTGGAGAAGGTTGCTGGAGGGTATTTTATTTGAAGTGGTTTAGGCAGCAGGAACAATTTGGGAGGCAGTTGGGTGCTCGTCTTAGCACCTGAGGCAAAGGGAGTCCTAATGAGGTAGAGTCTTGTGACTTGAGGGAGTTGCAGAGTGGAGGAAAGTGTGTGGACACATGGGCACTGTGCCCAGGTGAGGCCCAGCTCCAGCCTTCTTAGGAAAGTAGGTCTCCCCTGGTGGGTGGGGTCTTCCAAGCAGAGCAGGAGCTGTTTGGAGTTCTCCATTCCTGTCATTTGGCTCACTAGGTGTGAACAGGCAATCACTTCTTTCACTGCGCCCTAAGCTTGCTTTTCTTGTTTTGTTTGTCCCTCTGTTTTACTGCCTGGACTCTGCCTAAGTGGTTCTTTCCTTTTGTTCCCCAGACCCTTCTTCAGAATTCTGTCATGGGCAGTGAGCCATTATGTGGATCTCTGTGTTCTGGGCCATGCACCTTCACAGAGGCCTTTTCCTGATTCTGCCCCTTGTCAGACAGTGACTAGTTTATGTTTCTGAGAAAGATGGAGTTGTGATGTACGCCTGCAGATCCTCACACCAGCAGAGCAGATCTTAGGGCGCTGGGCCTGCAGCTTTATAATTCTTCCTGTCTTTTCTGCCAGGGAGACAGGATATTAAGCCAACAAACTGGCTCAGTCCTTGGCCACCTCTGGGGGAGAGAATGGACTAGGCTTTGTTTCTCTTGCCTTCTGTGTAGCCTTGGGGTGGGTTCTGAGGGGATGTTTTTCCTCAGGACTAGCCCATTTGGTATTGGGAAAGCAGGAAAGCGAGTTTTCCTGTTCCGAGCAGTGAACAAAAAGCAGAAAAGCAGGCAGCGGATGGAGATATCCTGTTGGAGAAGGCTCACTGGGCACATGCAGACAAATGCCCCTAATTCTTTCCGTGTCTTTAGGGAAAATGAGGAGATGAGAAGGAAATAAGTCACTAAGCAGGCCAAGTCCAAATGGCTTTCTTTTTATTTATGCTGCTTAATATTGAGACTATGTATATATGCTTTGTGATTTAAAAATTTGTCAGACCAGAGATCCATAGCACATGACATACTAGAAAACTGAAATTTTCTCCCTCATGAGGTCATTCTAAGTTTGCCTGGGAAGAAGCAACAAACTGTAAAAGTAGTGTAAACTTTGTACAAGCTCTATTTATTTTTAAGTTTAAAACCACTTAAACATGGCAGAATTCCTGAGGAATAGGTTTGATTCAAGAAGGTGGCTTGTCATTTACTCATATGCTATTAAGGGAACATTCTTTGGTACTTTTAAGACAAAACTAACTTTCCCCTCTTATTATTAGAGCAATATATGTTCATTTTAGGGGAATTAAAAACACATACTGGCAACTAGACAGTACAGGCATGGGCTAGAAAGGCATGGAAGTGGAAATTAGAGCACTGTGATAAGAAGGAAAGTAGGGACTTTTGGTAACAGTGGCAGTTATGGGGGTGGGGAGGCCAAAGAAAACCTCTGGACTTCCAGGGATGCTATCTTGACTGCATGCCACACCTTTGGTGGTGGCTTCATAACCTTTAAAGCTGGCTTCCCCTCCTGTCTGCCATGGTCTTAGACTTGATCATTTCCAAATTTGTTTGGCACTAGAAAACTGTAATGACAAATTGAAAGGCCCATTAGCTCACTGGATTTCACATCTTGTCAGAGAGGAGTGCTGGGCATGGGGTGTATAAAGAGAAATAGATTTCTATCAGTGAGTGAATGGAGACAGTGAATTTGTGTGTATGTGTGTTTCTGTGTGTATCTTTGAGAAGCTTGGATGTAAAGTAGATAAAGAGAATAGAAAGAGATGTGGAAAAATAAGAAAGATACATTATTTGAGGGGAGGAAACACCTTCTGCCATCATCTATTGTCCTTTTGACCTTCCTGTTCTCTCAGTGTCTTGACATATTGACAGATGCTTAGGTGTTGTATGGAATGAAGAAACTTGGGCTTCACTGTTTTATCTCAGTAAATATTTACAGAGAAGCTGTCAGCAGAGCATATTTTTAGTCATTTTAGCTCATAAGATAGTGAGAGGGATCCTTAGAAGATGTGGGACTAAGCTGCCTTGGGCCTTTTTTTGTGTGTGTGTGGGGTCCATGGATGCATTTACCAACAAATCCACTAATTATTTTATTATAGGTAAGGTAGGATTAACATGTAAAATGGAAAGTGGAGGCTTAGAGTGGATAATCTGTTGATTTTGGTAACCCATTTATTTAACAAAATATTCATTGAGTACTGTTAAATACCAGCCACTGGGCCAGACTTTGGGGATAGAGCTTTCAATAGGACAGATACAGTCTCTGACCTCAGAGGCCTTTTAGTTTGGTCAGGACCTAAATAGGTGATCAGATGGTTCCAATATAGTGGGATAAGGGCTCCAACAAAGACACACATGACCTCTCGTGATGATATGGGAGAGGCACCCAATGTGGACCTGAGGGAGTGACAGCTAGGGTGAGATCTGAAGGACAGGGAGAAATGAACTCAGTAAAGCGACTGTTTCATTCTGATTACAGGAAACAGCATGTCCAAAGGCCTGCATGCAAGAGAAAGCATGGAATCAAAGTGGAACTGAAAGCTGGTTAATATAGCCAAAACTGGTTGCCTCAAATGGGAATGACAAAAGAAGGCTCTGAATTGGTAATGGGTGCCCAACATGAAGAACTCTGTAGGACATTTTAAGAAGTGTGATTTTAAAGAGTTCAGCCAAGATGCAGGCCACAAAATCAATAGAATGACAGAGATACATTGTTTCTGTGTGCTAGCAATCACAAGGTCAAAATAGAATTAAGAAAACAATTATATTCACAATAGCCTTAAAATATTTAGGAATATAGTCACAAAAGAAGTGTAAGACTTATACACCAAAAAATATAGGCACTGGGCTAGGGTGATTGTAAGAGTAGAGCACTTGCAGGTATATGCAAGGGCTTGGGTTTAAATCTCAGCACCGAAAAAAGAAAGGAAAAAAAAAAAAGAAAAAGGAATTAAAGAATACTAAATTCATGGAAAGATATCTTATGTTCATGGATCAACAGACATAATACTGTTAAGATATGAGGAGTTAGATGTCAAAACTCCATAGGTTTAAACAATTTCTGTCAGATTTTTAATTTTTTTCTTTATATGTATTGACAAGCTATTTCTAAAATTCATACGTAAATGGAATCAGAATATTAAAGATGGTCTCAAAAACAAAACAAAAACAAAAGTGTAAGGTTTGCACGAGCCTTATCCTTGCTGATTTAAAAATGTAGTACAGAGTCGGCATAAAAATGACATGTAGATCAATGGGATAGAATTGAGAGTTCAGAAATAAATCTGTACATTTATAGTACGTTGATTTTTTTGTGAGAATGCTAAGACCATCCCATAGAGATAGAATAGTCTTTCATCAAATGTTGCTGGAACAACTAAATGCAAAAAACAAACAAAAGATGGATTGTATTATCATATGTGAAAATAGCTCACAATTGATCATATACCAAATATGAGACCCAAAACTATGAACTAGGTTTAAAACTGTGTTTAAAAATTGGTATAAATCTTCATGACCTTGGATTATAAGTAATTTTTTAGATCAAAAGTACAAAGAATAAAAGAAAAAAATAGATAAATTGGATATCTCCTAAGTGAAAAACTTTTATAGCTGTAGATTTAGCTCCGAGGTAGAACATTTACTTAGCATGCACAATACCCTAAGTTCAGTCTGCAGCCCAATAAAACGATCATGCTTAAAGTACACTCAAGAACAGGATGGATGTATTTACAAATTATACATCTAATGAGGGACTTTCATCTAGGACAGTGATAGCCAATCTTTTAGAACTTTCAGTGATACAGACTGCTTGCTGTGGCACGCTTGGCATAGGTTCTCCACCACTGACCCAGGATACATAAAGAACTCTTACAACTTTTCAATGAAAAGGCAACCCAATTAAAAGAATCCAAACTTTTTTTTTTTCTAAAGAAGCTATACAAATGGCCAATAAGCATTTGAAAGAAGCTCAACATTATTATTGATTTCGGAACTTGCAAAGAAAATCCACAATGAGATAAAACTTCACATACACTACCTTATATTATAGTTAACATAAGACAGGCAATAACTACTATCTGTTATTTTCATGCTGGTAAGAATGTGGAGAGATCTGAAGCTTCATGTGTTTCAGGTGGGAGTGTAAAATGGCATGGCTGCTTTGTAAAATGGTTTGACATTTCTTTAAAAGTTAGAGAGCTATTCTATGACCCAGCAGTTCCATTCTGTTTTGGTTTGGATATAGTTTGAGTAACAGTAGTATGAGGCTATTAAGATTAATACAGGTGAGAGACACAAGTGGTTTGAGTTAGAGAAGTGGCTGTGGGAAAGATGAGAGATAGGTTCAAAGTAAAAAAATCTAAAAAATAAAAGGGTTTGATGATTGATTAGGTGTGGGAGGGAGGAACGAAGGGCAATGCCTATATGCCTGCTTCAAGCCATGAATGGAGGAATATGCAGGGCAGGGAAGAAAGGTGACCTGTGCATGTCCACAGCTGAACCCACTGAGGTATCATTATCCCAGGTACGTAGAGGTGTTGAGAAGGTGACTGTGTAGTAACCAGGACTATGGAATCTCGTGGGGCTTGTTAAAAATACAGATTCTTGTGCCCTGTGTATTGAGGTATATCTTGGTGGATATACCTAAAATTTGAGACCTGCGATGGATATACCTTCAAGTGGTAGGTAGTAAATGTGATTTCCCAAGGAGAGTATATAAAGATGAGAGGTGGTTCTGTTACCATTTACAGGCCTCACAGGAGACCCCACAGGAGTCTGGGCTGAGGTCAAAGAGAATGGAGTCCTCTGATGGGGTGGGGAGTTAGATCAAGGAAAGTGTTTCAGGAATAAACATCAGCTTCTGAGAGGTTGAGCAAGAGTGACTTTGATAAGGGCCATGAGTGGTATGATGGGTTCCCCAAGCAGGATTGGTGTGTGGCTGCCACATGTGGCCCATGGCAGCCCCTGAGTCCTCTAAGAGGTGTAGTTCTTGCAATATTAATGGACATTGCCTCCCAGTCCGGTTTCCTTGGCTCTGCTCCTTCCACAGGTGGCTTCATTTGAGTACAGTGGTGCTTCTGTGGCCTCCACTGTGTGAGGATACATGGGGGAAAACCCTTGGTGAATGGCCCTGGCATTTGGGCACATACAGCCGGCCATGGAAGAGTGTCTTGGGCTCTCCTAAAACAGCAGATGGAGCCGGGCGTGGTGGCGCACGCCTTTAATCCCAGCACTCGGGAGGCTGAGGTAGGAGGAGCGTTTTGAGTTCAAGGCCGGCTTGGGCTACAATGTGAGTGCAAGGCTGGTCTGAACTACACAGTGAGACCCTGCCTCAAAAAACCAGGGCTGGGAGTTTGGCTCAGTGACTTACGCGCCTGTCTGACAGGCGCGAGGTGTTGTGAGTTCAATCCCTGGTGCCGCAAAAAACAACAAAACAAAACAAAACAAAACAAAAAACAAATAGCAGATGGCCTCTCCGGTTCTTGGCTGGGCCTAGTAGAACTCAACATAGCACTTCATGGTCTCAGCACTGTTTGTATCAGATACCAAGTACTGTTACACTTGGGTGTTAATCACCAAGGCCTGGGTTTTTAAAGTTGAAGTGTTTTATGTTTTTCTTTGTTGATCATGTTCATGGGAGGGAGGGAGAGGAGAGAGAGAAGGAAAATAGTTGGAAGTAACTCCACAGTTTCTTCCTGTTTTGGCAGTCTTTTGTCTTTGGAAATATTGTCTAACAAAAGTTGTATAATTCCCTTAGGATTCTAGTCTCATTAGTTTTCATCATAACCCAATTGCAGTGTATTATCAGTATAAGAAAAATTAGTGTGAATGGCAGTATCATCAAGCTCAGTTAAATATATGGCAATTAATTTATTACTGTCTACATAAAGTGCCTGCTGATAGTGTGCTGTGATCTTTCAGGCTGCTTATCTTCGTTTTCAAAGTTGCTGTTCTTTAAGAAGGGGAGAGTTATTGTTTCAGTGGACTTTGAAGCTGTTCTACTTATAAATGTGTAATTTATATTTTTAATCTTTATTTTACAAATTGCAGTTACTTTTTATTTAAGGTAGCACATTAGAATTTTAGAAACTTTCAAGTGCTAAAATAAATATTTTATTTGGGGAATATTGCGCAACAGTAAGTTGTGGAAATCCCCACATGCAAAGTTGTCCCTGAGTTCAGTGGTTTGATAAGGCAGTTAGGTAAAACAAAAACCTAGTCATCAGCTCAGCCAGGACTTGCCTACCTAAATGGCAGGATAATTGTTCAAAAATTAGGATTTAAAATATCACTTTTCCTATTTCATGATTGTGTCCTAAGATTTCAGGCCCAGTGTGTCAGCTCCTAATGTTTTAATACCACTTCTTATTTTTTTCTGGTGCATATGCTAGGAATTATATGTATTAATTTGGGCTCTTGGTTGCAAGTGACAGAAACTCAGTCTAATTTAAGCACGAAGGGTTGTGTGTCTCCCATGGCTGCAGAGTATCTCCCAGAACTCCAGGGCACGGTTCCAGCCGAATGTACCAAGGAGTTTCCAGCCTTCATGACTGCTTGCTTTATGATTTCTACTCATCTTTAATTTTTGTAGTCCTTCCTCCTACACTGGAGAGTCATTCTTTGCTTCAATCTGTATGATGAGAAATGGTTCTGTGAGAGACTATCTGCTTGTCAAAAAATAGGTCCATCTCAGGGGAGCATCCTCATTGGATCTGATGTCCTCCTTTAGGGTCCTCCATGTGGCTGGGGCCATGGGTTGTTTGTTGCAGTATGGTTTCTGGGAGCTCTACCTAGCACCCTGCAGGTGACCTGCCTCTCCTCAGCATAGGGAGCTGCTTCTTGGCCCCAGAGAAGGCCTGTCCTAGGCAGTCAGCCTGTTTTGCATGCATGAGCCCATTGCCTTGGAGGACAGTGGGGATCAAGGGCATCTCAGAAGGGAAACGTTTTGGGAAGGGGACTTGTCAGGCAGCCACCTCAATAGGTGTTTGGTCCATGAGTTAAAAAAAAAATATATATATATATATATATATGTATGTATGTATATATTTGCTTAAATTAATAGAATTGGGGGAGGTTGTTACCTCCAAGCATAAATCCATTCAGAAACAACTTTGGGATTGTGTATTTCTTTGTCCTGGATGATTGGGAGTTGGTTTTTAATCACAGCAAAATCTGGGCCACATCTAGTTGACTCATTGTAGATATAACATCCTTTTTTCCTTCTCAGAGTTAAAATACATAAAATAATACTAACTTTCACAGTGACATTAACATGTCTTTATAATACTTATATTTAATACTTAAACCTTACTTTGGTGAGGTTTTTTGTTCAGATTTGTTTTTTAAAAAGACAAGCTCAAGACAACTTTTTCAGCACCATTTAATGTGCCACAACAATCAGACAAGAGAATCGTTGGATGCCCGGAGCAGCTGAATTGCCTCTTAGTAGTTTGTATGGCAAAATGTCTCACAGTTACATTTTCAATGATGGTTTTTACAAGTACGTTTTAAATGATCCAAAAATATATATTTGGTGCTCTCTTCATAGGAGAAAAATTTGTTATAGGGCAGCACTTTGTGTCTACTAAACTGGAAGAAGACCTTCTGGAATTTAAATTTGTCATTTTCATAGAAGTTAGTGCAGTACAGTAACCAGATCAGGTTCTGTTTCATTCAACTAAAAAGGCACTTTTGTTGTTAAGATTCCATGTCCCTGTGATGTTAGAGTACCTGATACTTGGTCTGGCCGTGCTTTTGGAAAGCTTGCTTATTTCATAAAAAACACAGATGCTATGGGCTAGGAATTTGCAACAGTCCTCCAGTCATGATCCAGTCCCTGCAGGTTTCCTGTATGTTACGGGCTGTCTGTGCTGGTGTCTGGTAACTGTCTGCATTTAAGACTGGAGACAGGCAGAACAGGCTTCTTAGGGAGTACCTACTTATTTATTTATTTATTTATGTATGTATGTATTTATTTTTCTGAGCTAGGGTTTCACTATACAGTTCAGGCTGGCCTCGAACTCACTTTGTAGCCCAAGCTGGCCTCGATCCTCCTGCCTCAGCCTCCTGAGTGCTGTGATTACAGGCATGTGCCACTATGTCTGACTAGGCTGTGCCTTTAGAAGCCTAGAGAAAACTTAAGGACTATGTGTGTAGTCATAATTAATACAATTAAGTTTATGTACAGTTTTATGTTGCATATAATTGCATGTGGTTTTCCATCAAAACCCAGATCCATATGTGTCTCTTTTGCTGTGTCTCTTCTGCTGCTCCGTCCTGTATTTTTGACTGATCTCAGATGGGCAGCACTCCCACTCTGCCCTTTTCTGTAATCTCTCCCTTTCATCTCTCTCCACAGATAAGCCCCTGTTAGCTTTCTCTTATCAGGTACAGTGCCTTCCTCCACTCCCTAGAGCATCCCAGCCAACATAAACATTCTGTTTCCTGGTCTCCTGCTTTCTTCCTGATTCCTCATAGTCCTCTTTTCTCTTTGTTCTGTTCTGTTCTATTGCCTCCCTCCTGTGTGTGTATATTGTTTCTTTCTCCCTCTCTCCCTCCCTGTCTCCTCCCTCTCTCCTTTTCTCCTACTTGCCCTCCCTCCCTCTTTCCTTCTCCTTCTCTCCCCTCCCCTCCCCTTCCCTGCCTTTCTCCCTCCCCACTGTCTCAACAGGGTCTTTAGTTTATGCTGGCTTTAAACTCTCTGTGTAGCCCACATTGACCTCTGTGATCTTCCTGCTTCAGCCACTCAAGAGCTGGAATTATAGATAGGAGTGGGCCACCATATCTGCTCCTTTTCTTGCCTCTACATGGGGACGTAGATTTTTCTAGAAAGTTCCTTTAGTGTGGCTTTCTAATGGAACCCTACCCCACATAGAGGCCAACTTACTATTATTTTTCCTGTTTTTTTTAACATTAATTTCACACTTAAAGGAAGACTAGTATAAGGAAATCTCACTGTACTCAGATATCCCAGTTGTTCACAATTGATCATCTTCTTAAAAACATAAACACAAAAGGCATAAACTAGATATGATTTCTTCCCTAGAGTCCCATGTCTTCTTGGTACTTTTGTGCATTTATTTATTTAATCTTGATGTTGTGTTTATTTGTGTTCTTGTGTCAGGTAGTATTTAAAGTTGTATCCTTTGACAGCCCCAGTGCAGAGCTAGTAAGAACCTTAGTAAATATTTCTTATGAAGTTCATTTTCTCTCGTTCACGCATTCAGCACACTGGTTCTTGTGAATTGTCTGTGTGCCAGGCTGAAGAAGTCACCAAAGAGGCTGTTGGGAGAAAGTGAGGTCACGGTGCTTCTCTTCCAGTCGTGCTCTGTGTAGAGCAGGGTCAGGAAGGCAGGGAAGGGAAGGGACCCTGAAGTGAATGAGTAACATGACCCAATTTGTTTTTAAAAATTAAAATATACAAAATAAAATTTACCATCATAGCAATTTTTAGGTGTACGCTCAGTGGCATTAAGTATGTTCACATTGCTGTACACCCACCATCACTACCACTCTAGATCTTTTTTTATCTTGTAGAACTGAAACTCTGTACTTACTAAGCACTGATAGCTCCTCATTCTCTCTCCTAGCCCCCACCCCACAGCCACCATTCTACTTTCTGTCTTAGTGAATTTGTCTACTCTATGAACCTCAGATAAGTGGACCCATATGGGTTTTGTTTTGTTTTCATTTTTTTTTCTGTCTTGTTTCTTTCATTTAATGTAGTGTCTTCAAGGTTCATTTTCGTAGTGACATGTGTCCTTTATAAGACTGAATAACATTCCATTATATGTTGATACTTCCTTTCATAGACCTATTCTTTTGTCCACAGACAGTTGATTCTACTTTTGATCGTTGTAAATAATGCTGCCAACAAATATTGTCAAACAAGTATCTATCAAGTAACCTGCTTTCATTTCCTTAGAGTATATACCTGGGAGTGGAATTGTTCCTTCTTCAACTCTTGACATGTTTGTGTGTAAGTTAAACAGAATAAATTATCAAATAGTAGAGTATTCATTCAGTTATTCATGGTCATTCATTCATTTATTCATATATTCAGTCAAATGATTTTTACATCAGAAACTTGGTATCAAAAAAAAAAAAAAAGAGAGATGAGACCCTTTCCCTCCTTCATACCTACTACAGGCATGTCAAGACTATGATTTCGTTTCTTGGTTTGTGAAATAGGTGGTTGAGCACCTCTCTTCTGATTTGGGCAAGTAAAAGGAGAAGGCTGAAATGTTTGGTTTTTTTGGTCTTCTCTGTGGGATACTGGTTTTAAAAATGGCGAATGGTAAAGGCAAAGCTCATATGAAAGGCGATTTGATCTTTACCTCCTCTCTCAGCCTCATACCTCCACTTTAAGATGGAGTGTCTTTGATAGCACTTGTTCTGTGAGTGATACAGGTGCAGTTAAGCATCTCCCAGCAAAGAAGACAGAACATAAGTAGCCAGGGTAAAAAGATAAGCAGGGTTCATCAAAAACCACTGTGCTTTCTGCCTGGTGTAAAGCAATAGCAGTAAAAGAAATTAACTGTTATTCTTTGTCTGTGTCTTCCTTTTTACTTCCCTCTAATTCTGTCAGACCAGGCAGTAAACAAAAGAAAAGTCCAGTTTTTAGGTTTATCACAGTTAGAAACTTAACTTTGGACGTATGTGTACTTACCTGTTTTCCTCACTTACTCTATAAAACCTGCTTTATTGTCTTTTGTATTATTTCTCGTATCTTGAATTCAGTGTTTGCTGGTTCTGAGGATTGACTAAGATTGTGGATGTAGCTATCTTGGCCTAGAATTCTAGTCTAGTAGGCTTTGTGGGCCCACCTTTCTCATTTCCAGCTAAAATAGGAATTAAACCCATCTTAAAGATCTCAGAGAATGGAAGGTAACATTTCTAGTTATAACAACTCTGGAACTGAGGAGGCTTCTTTTTCTAGGTGAGAGCACTAATGTTTGTTGCAGTTTTACAGCCACTGGGGTTTATAAATAGTCCTGGGTAATCCCCATGAACTAGATTTCAGACTGAGCCACCAGAAGGGATGCATCCTTTGAGATGTGACAGCATCACTAAGTCTTTTTCAGTGGAAAAGGAAGAAGGTACAAAATGATCTCTATGCAAATTCACCCTAGATTTTGACTTTGGCTTATTCCTCATTTCCTTTTTGTTACTTACTGTGTTAGACATAAAATCTTTTTGGCCCCATCTGTTTTTTTTTTTTTTTTTTTTTTTTTTTTTTTTTTTAAGTACAGAATTAACCTTGTTCCAAAAATTGCCTGATATTTTCTTGGGAGCAGGAAGTTGGGGGAGTAGAGGTGGAGGGTGTGGGGTATTTCACTCCCCTTGATCATAACTGTGAGTTTGTGCTATCTGATGGGCCTGGGTCACATGTATTATCACTGGGAACTAGATAACAGTCTGAGGTTTCTTAGTTGCAGTAACTGATCCTTATGCCATGCCAGTGGAGGAAGCAGAATCCTCTAGCACCAGTTACTGAAACCTGGGACCCTGTTTTAATTTTTTTATTCCTTTGTACAAGTATCTGAGTTGGAGAGGTTTTCCTTTGTTTCAGAAAGTTCTTGCTGTTGACTTTGAATAAAACCAGGTGACTTTTTTGGTTCTAGCCACTTATAGAATTTAAATAATTTAAATATTTAAAATAATTTAATGCAATTACATTTATTTAAATTATATCATTTGAATAATTAGTTATTTTTTTCTTAAAGTTTAATTTGATATTTTAAAAATGTGTCAGAGTTGCTGTTTTTACTGTATGTGATTTATGCAGGAAGTTGTTTATAGTGCCTGTTGCTACAATTTTGAACGACATGTGAATTACAACAATTGTTTTCCTAGCTTTCCTGCAAATTTTTGTAAGCATATGAAATTTTACTTTTCTCACTTAACAAAGTCCTTGAAATTTATGTGGTTTAAGTTACCTGGACATAGTTCTTACCTGATTTCAATAGGAGAAGACAGTAGGAATGTGAACACAATAGCTGGAAGAGGACATACGAGTGAGATAGGTAATAATCTGTTTGGAGAGCAGTGGACAGGACCTTGCCCAGAGGTAGTATTTTTAGGGCTATTTCAGAACTGGGCTTCTGGAAACCAGATCTGGGATACTGGAGTGATTTGACTGAAGGAATGATGGGAAAGACTTTACCCCACCATATTATCCTTACTGAGGAAATATCTGCTGTTAGAGATTCACTTATATCAACAGAGTGAAAAGTCAGTCTGTTGAATGAAAGGATGTGTTTGCACTCATACATCTGATAAGGAGTTAATACTGTATTGAAAATATATAAGGAACTCAAGCAACTCAGTAACAAATACAATAAATAACCCAGTTAAAAAGTGAATAAAGAACCTATAAGTGGATATTTCTCAAAAGAAGACATATAAATGGCCAACAACTATATAAAAAAGAGTTCAACCTTAGTAATAATTAGGAAAATGCAAACTAAAATGACATTGACATATGCCTCATACCTGTTAGAATGACTGTTAGCAAAAATAGAAAGGTAAGTGTTGGCGAGAATGGGGAGGAAAAGAAACTCTTGTACAGTGTTCATGGGAACACATATTAGTATAGCCACTATGGAAAGCAGTATGGAGGTACCTCAGAACACTAAAAGTCAAACTATTATATGGCTCAACAGTGCCACTTCTGGATGTATATGTATGTATATATCTGAAGGCTTTGGAATCAGGATGTTCAAGAGATGCCTTGCTCATTGCAGCACTATAGTAACAGCCAATATGTGGATTCAACCTAAGTGTCAGATGATTGGATAAAGAAAATAATGGAATACTGTTCAGACTCAGACAGAAGGAAATCCTGTTATTTGTGACAGCACGAATGCACCTGAGATACTATAGTAAGTGAAACAAGGTAGACACAGAAGGACAAATACCATGTGATCTCACTTACATGTAGAATCTGAAAAAGCCAAACTCAGAAACAGAATAAAGTGATTTATATCAGAGGCTAAGAGGTGCTGAGATGTTGGTCAGAGGACATAAAATTTCAGTTAAATAGTAGGAGTTTAAAAAAACACACATGCAAAAGAAATTCATGTGTGATATGCCAACTTGTCTTCCTGTTAGGTCCTTTTATTGAGTGTTTGTCTCTGGGAGCAGTAATGTCTTATCTTAATTTGCTGATGCGTTAGTGTGAGTTAATTTCTCTGTGAGATTTTCTAATTAAATTTTCTGTGGAATACTCCCCTAAGATAAGATTGAGGAAAGAAATGTGAAATGGAAATAGAATGGGGGCACAGTTTAATAAGCCACATGGTTTGGTCTTGGTTGAGAATAACATAAGGTAGGATCTTCACTGTCAGAGCAGTGATTGCTGACAAGAATTGGTCAGCAAGGATATGGGACAACTTTCTTCTCTCCCTGACTTTGTGCTCTTACCCAGGACGATGTAAGGTGATGTGTATGGTTTGGCATAGAGCAGACACTGAACTTAGGAAGCTTCCTAAAAATAACTAATAACATAGTTTTACTCCTTTAACAGTCTTCAGAATGAAAAGTAAAGGCCTCCGGGGTAAAAAGTATACAATAAAACCTTTAGTCTTTCTTCCTCAGAGATGGTGGCAAGAGTGTGAGTGGGAAATAGAGCCTCTGGAAATGTTCAGGGTAGCAGAGTATTTTGTGTGCTGACTATTGAGTCCTCAAGGAATCTGGGGAAATGGAGAGCCAAGAACAGGAGGGCGGTGGTGGTGGGGGAATTGTGTGTTGGCATCTGTTTACCATGAGAGTCTTCCATTCTACCCGCTTCCCAGGCAGTGGGTGGTAGCCCAGGGCTGGGGGTCTTATGCAGGAGGAGGATGCTCACAACAGACAGTGCACACTCCCATTTTTTCCTGCACATCTGCTACCCTCTATGAGTCTGTCCGTGTTTCTGCACAGACAATAGAGCTGGAGGTTTGTGATCCCCACTAGAAGCCTCATGTTTGTTGATCATCAAGCCACTTCCATGGAGAAAAATGATCATGCTGAGAGCTAATGACTTACAAGTAAAGATGTTTTGAATTTTTAAACAGGAGTGGCACTTGACTGAGTATCAGTTTGGTTTTTGTCGCTCTTTGAATTTCTCCTCTATTTTCAAAAAGTGAGCCCATTTCTCTTTCCTATGAGGTATTTCCTGTGGTTTGTGGTTTTTTGGGCAAATTTATTATGAGGAAATTCACCAGATTATGAATTGCAATTTTCTTTTTTATTCACTAGTGGAATGAAACCTATTCCTCATCTCTAAACTGGAAATGTAGTTTGTTGAGTCCTGAGAGGGTTCACCTGAGCAACTGGAATGAGTTATGTGTGAGGATTGAGGTGATCACAGATGGAAAAGGGCATGTGTGGTGGTGCAGAGGACCTAGTTCCACAGCAGGGGCGTTGGTAGACTGTGTTCCTCATTCACATTTCTGCTTTCCTTGATTTGCTTGGGTTATAAGTGCTTCTATTAGTGAGTGACTTGGAAAGCTTTCTGCTAATCTTGAATTTCTGAGTGTTGTGATGTACTTTTCTCCTTTGGGTGACATTTTCTTTCATATGAAAGCTGTAGACTTAAGTTCTGTTAAAAGGTTTATGAGAAGTGGATTGGGCAAGATGAAAATTGCTTAGGAACTTGGCTGTAGCTCCTGGGTCTCTGTCTGCTTTAGGATTGGAGGATTTGGAAGTATGTTGTGTTGGACCTATCTTCAGTCAGCATACGGAAGTCTAGGGCCTGGAGGGCTCACTGTTTCAATTGCTAGCTGTTTGCCAGCGAAGGAAGTGTTGAACTTTGGCTTGTGGCAGCTGGCCTGCAGGCAGGGAGAAACACCGGTGAGGTTTCCCTTTATCCTTTCAAGCCCCATTCCTCAGTCCTTGTTGGTTAAGATGCAGGTAGAAGATGCGGGAAGTCAGGCAGAGTGCAGTGACCCGCATAGCTCTGTATATCCAGATGGAGAAGACCTTGCAGAGGTAGACAGGAGAGCTAGGAAAAGGAAGTCCCCCAGTTGACTCTTCCCTGTCTTTTGTTCATCTGGGGTTCATCAGTGTTTGGTTTTATATACTGTCAGCTGTTTGTGGAAAGTTTAGACTTTTAATTTTGAGAGTTCATCTGTTACCTCTAGGTCCGAAGTTGTTTGAGGAAGTCATGTATATGAAGTGGAATCTCCATTAGAGCAAAAGGCATCTTAGAGTGTTGAGCTGTGGTGTTCCATATACTAGATGAGAGAGTCTATATGACTTCTCTGTAGTGTCTGCAATGTAGTGGGTGTTTATAAGACACTTGTCCTCTTAAGGAAAGATATGCGGGTATTTCATAACTTGCTTCTTTTCTAATAAATGTACTTGGTGTTAAAAAACAATAAAAGGGCTGGGCATTTGGCTCAGTGACTTAAGCGCCTGTCTGATAGGTGCGAGGTTGTGAGTTCAATCCCCGGTGCTGCAAAAAAAAAAAAACAACAAAACAACAACAACAAAACAAACCAAAAACAAACAAACAAAAAAAAACAACAATAAAGACATTAAAAAAAGACACTCATCCAATGAATGGGAGAAAACATGACTCATTCAAGAGCATACTATTTGTAGCTTACTGAGATTTTTTTTTAATTGAGATTTTTAGTTTCTTAGATATTTATTGTGGTATGTCACTGCAAGGGAAATGATTTTATTTATTTTTCTCCAGTAGACCTGAAATAATGGAATGAACAATGAGCACTTGATTATCACTTAAACAATATGAAGTGCTGTTTTTGCTTTATGACATATATAAACTACATGTTTGTTTTTATTTGCTTTCTTTCTATTGTTTGAAATTTTAGACATGATCCAATATGTGAGCAGGTGTTATCTTACATTTTGAAAACCAAGTGTCCTCTATAAACTTTGAAAGCTTCATAGATTATTTTAAATATATTCACATGTTGGATTAAATTTTTTCCCTCTATAGCATATTTTCCAAGGAGACAAGAATTTTTTTTTTTTTTGGAAAGTAGATCTTTATTTCTATGAGCAACTGGAGTATATTTTAATTAGTGCGCCATCTTGGAAAGTTTTACTACAGAGAAAAGTTTACTATCAGACGTGTTTCATTAGCCATCAAGCACCAACTTCTCAGTCTCTTTGACATTGTTTTAAATAAATATTTTATCAGTGAATAGAGATTAAGAAGTTAACTTTTACTTTTCCAACTTTTCTCTTTCTTCCTATTCAATCTTAATGAGAGATGACATTTAAAGGTGGATTTTTCACTTGGAATGTAACTTAAATAAGAGCCTTTCAGAAACATACCCAAAGCTCCACTGGATACCAAAGAAATACCTTATGCTTATCTTCACTGCATGCCTGAAGATAAGCATAAGGTATTTCTGGTGATATTTTCAGGAGAGCTAGCTGGTCAGGCATTGGATATAAGAATGAAAGTTTAGAAGTAAGTGGTAGATTCAGTCAGAGACTGATGCCTGTATCTGAGCAAATACTGTGAATAAAATTGGTTATGGGGTGGGGTGAATGACAGCAGTGATTTAGAGTGGCTTTTTGGGACCATCCCATCTGTGAACCCTTGACTTTTTTGTCAGGTATGCCTCCTAATAACCAGGTGGGGTGTTTGCTGCCAAGTCATGTCCCAGAGATTGGACAGCCGTTTAATTACTATTTTCTGGTCTGTTGCAGCTAAAAGGGTTGGTATGTTGAGTGTAGAGTTCTTCTTTTTTTGAAAACCTGAAAACCAACAAACTATTTCCTCTATTAATCTGTGATGGCCGAGTGACAAAGCCAGGGCCCAGCCTTTGGTTACATAATGTGTTATGGCCCTGGAGGTCAGGGTCCTCCTTCTCAGACTAGCTGGGCATCTATGCAGCAGAACCTGTTGACATGCCCCACCTTCACAGTGAAGAAGTGCCTGCTGAAAGAAGCCACTCAGGTGATTTCTGCCCCATCTGCTCTGTGCTGCTTGTTGAGTCTGGGGCGGACTAGTGTTGGGACTAGCACCTCTGCTTTTCCTGTCTTTGCTTTACATATTTCCTTATTGTTTTGTTAGTGACAGAGATGTAGCAGTGTCTTAAAGAATTGATGATTAATGTGGTGAGGCATGTGTGAAACGTGTTTAAATGACAAAGTTGTATATATTTAATGTATACTACATGGGTTCAAATGTGTATATGTTGTGGAATGGCTCAGTTAAACTAATTAATCTTTGTATTCACGTATTTTTGTGGAGAGAATTCTTAACATATACTCTTAGCTGTTTTCAAAGTATGCATTGTTATTTGTCACCATATTGCATAATATCTCTTAACCTTATCGTCCAAATTGAATTTTATGTATTTTGACCAACATCCCCCCAGCTCCAGTTGAGCACTTTTACTTTCTACGTCTGTGAGCTCTAAATTTTTAGATTTTTTTTGTATAAATGAGGCCATGTGGTATTTGTTCTTCTGTGTGCTGTTTATTCTGTTTACTGTAATGTCCTCTGGGTTCATTCATGTTGTTGGAAATGACAAGATTTTTTTTTTCCTTTTTGAGTCTGAATACTATCAGATTGTGTATATGTAATACATTTTCTTTATTCATTTATCTGTTGATGGACACTTTGGTTGATTCCATCCCTCAGCATTGTGAATAATGCTGTAGTAGACATGGGAGTGCAGTATTTCTTTGACATACTGATTTCATTTCCTTTGGCTATATATCCAGTGGTGGAATTACTGTATCATACTGTATCATATGGTAGGTGTATCTTTAGCATTTTGAAGAACCTTTGTACTGTTCAATGATAGCTGTACTAATTTACATTCCCACCAACAGTATGTGAGGGTTCTCTTTTCTCCTCATCCTCACAGTAACTTATCTCTTGAAGAAGGTCATTCTAGTTGGGGACTACTATGTAGTTTATGGGCAGATATTTTTGTTGGCTGGAATTATTGTGGGGGGGTATTTTCCCTTTTTTTCTCAGGACGGTAAAATCTGGTCTTGCCCTTGAGTAACATGGTTAGGAAGAGATAGAGGAGCATGTATATGATGTGTTGTAAGGAAAGGTGATAATCCTTTTGGTTTTGGATGAAATTATTGCTCTTCTCTTCAGCCCAATGGCTGTAGGAAATTGATGCCTAAGGGAGCCTAACATACTTCCCTTTTTTTTTTGGCTATCAGGAATCGAACTCAGGACCTTGTGCTTGCCAGACAGTTTATGACACTGAGCTATATCCCCGGCCCAACATACTTCTTTTACATTAACTCAGTTGCTTTTTGTTCTAAGCTTTTGCATTTCCAAATTCAATCATTTTTGGTGGAAAAATTTTCACATTTATGAAGTGATACTCTGTAATCACTTGAAGGGGTAGGAAGCAATCTTGGTTTTCGTATATAATGGTGTGTTGTTCTTTTCTGGTTGCCACCCTTGGTTGGTCCTGAATACTGTGAGCTCCCCTAGGTCCCTTAGTCAGGTGGGGGAACATTTGTGGTCCCCAAAGATCTGCTGCTGTAGGAAACTTCACAATAAGCATTTATTGATGTCCTACTGTATACCAGGCATCCTGCTGGCTATGGAGGGGACAAACATGAGTAAGATCCACTCTCTACTCCTGAGTTGCCTGCAGTTCTTGACTCAGGGATTTGAACAGAATCAGTTACAGGAAGGTTGGATGGTGACTTCTCTCTGTCTGTGTTTACTGTCAGTTTGTTTAGTAAAATTCAGGGCCATGGATCATCAGGGTTGGCCCTAGCTTGCTAGTTGTGAACTTTTGACAATGTTGTATGAGCTATTGAACATGCTTTGTGACCGGCAACCATGTCTGAGCCTCCTTGAGCTATTGTTAGCAGATAACTTTACAGCAGAGTTAACCTATCATATAAATAAGAGTCACAATTGGGTTACACAGTAATTAAATGTTAATAGTAAGTGTGTGGCTCACAGTCATTCATTCAGCAAACATTTATTAGAAGCCTCTGGCGCCAGGCAGTGCATGAGGTGTCTTTTCAAGGCTTGGAGGAGGATAGTCATTTCAGTATTGTCCCTTCTACAGTAATGGTATATAGAGGAGGGAGTGTGGCAGGGATGAGCCAACACCAAAGTTATCTGCCTGTGTTCTCTATTCAAAGAGGGGTTGGCCCGAGTGTAGAAGGGTTTCCTCCATTATTCGCGTGAACTGCTTTGACCCCATAATCCTTCTAAGATGTCTTTGACTCCCTTTCCTTGCTTTTGTGGATGAGGAATGTAGACAGCCTTGGCAGCTACATTCTCTGTCTCATCTTTTTCCTTGTTCCTGTGGGTGTACCTGGCTGGCTGCCACCCTTGCTACTCTCATATGTGAAGCCCCTTGCTTCTGGGTTCTTTGTGGTAAGTGATAGGAAAGCCAGAAGAGCTGACATCACAGGATGAGAGGCTGGAGAAACAGGACGGGCTGCCCCCTGTGTAGGTGGGAAGAAGAGGCCCTGTCTGGGACTGCTGGCCTGGGGCAGGGTTGCCATAAAGGTGTCCTCTGAGACCTGGGCAGATGGATGGCTGTATGCCCCACAGGACCCATGCCTTAGGTAGCCTGGAGCTCCTCACTTAGGGCTGGTGATTCTTGGGGCCAGTTTGAGGAAATTTTTATTTTTATTACTTATTTATTTATTTATTTATTTATTTTGCAGGACCAGGGATCGAACTCACAACCTCGCACCTGCCAGGGCAGGCGCTTAAGCCACTGAGCCATACTCCCGGCCCTAGTTTTTTGATGCAGGGTTGCACTATGTAACTCAGGCCGGTTTTGTGCTCACGTTGTACCGCAAGCCGGCCTCGAAGTCACAATGCTCCTCCTACCTCAGCCTCCCGAGTGCTGGGATTAAAGGTGTGCGCCACCACGCCCAGCTATTGAAATTTTTATTTTTAAGGCAAGAAAGAGATCTATAATAACTTACGTACTTTCTGTTGCCTAAAGGTCTCTTGAGGGACTACAGAGGAGTCAAGAGATTTGGAACTGATCAAACAAAAAGATGAGACCACAAGAGGCAGTGACATACAAGTCTATAAGGTGATATAGGGACAGGGTTACAGAAGAGAATGAGTCCTTTGTGGCCTGAAGCTGTGCAGAGATTTATGGCAGAGGGGCCACCAATCCGAAGGGGTAGCAGACGAGGGAACTGCCAGGGGTGGGGGGTTAGGAGGGGTAGGGGAGGCTCACATGCCCAGCCGATGCATCTCTTGGTGAGAGGGTGTCACAGGGCACTGTCTCATCAGCAGGTGTCAGCAGTCAGCTGAGGTTTCACAGGGTGTGTAAAGGACATGGGATGACTACAGATATGCTTACATATAATTGGATATTTGAAGATTTGAATTTGATGCCAATGGGCTTTCGTGCTATCTGGTCTCAGCTGCAGTGAAGAAATCTCTAAGCCCATAAACTGTCTTTGGCCCATTTATATAACTGTGACAAAGCTTTCTGTTTCATAGATGAAAATACAATGTCTAAAAATATAAACACATGGGAAATAGTAACTCAGTTTGTGATAATGTGTTTCAATCAAAGGTCAAGTATTTTCAGGTTCTTTCTTCTTTTGACAGGGAATTTCTGGTCCTTAGGCACCTTTAGTATGTGACTTCAACTGAACTCAATCATTGCCCCCAACCATACCCTATCTCTCCTGGTAGCAGTATCATCTTCCCCCAAGTGCAGCGGGACTCATGGCATCCCATTTAAAAGTCTGAGCAGGATCACTCATCCCCAGCAGGGGAGCCAGCTTCTGTGCCAGGAAAGAAGGTAGAGCAGCATAATCACACTCCATATTTGTTGCAGGCCCTGAGGTATATAGGAAAAAGGTTACATTTGGAGGAAATGCTGTCTCACCACATTGTGCTGCCTGATTGCAGTCAAGTTTACTTTTGGGCTTTGGTGTCTATGTGTAGAATGGAGATAATTAGAATTATTGGTAATAATGAAAATAAAGGCATTTGATTTGTCATAGTGAAAGACCTCCAGAAAAGACTCACAACCATAAAGTTACTATGTTAATTGTATTGGTCCTTGTAGTCATTTCCTAGGGCTGCTATACAAATTATCACAAACTTGGTGACTTAAAACAATAGAAATTATTTTCCCAGGAGTTTGGTCAGAAGTGTCCGTTTTGGGACTTGGGGAATCCTTCCTTACATCTTCCAGCTCCTGGCGATGGTGGTCCATGGCTTAGGGTTGCATCACTCCAATCTCTACCATCACATGACCATTTCCTCTGTGTCTGGGTCTCCTCTTCTGTCTTTATTTTTTACTTTTATTTTATTTTAAATATAGTAAAATCCAACGAAACAAAACAGAATAAAGTCAATCAAAACAAAGCAGTAGAATTGGTACAGAACTTCAGAGCAGGATACTAGGAAAACAGTAGCTACTATAGTATATCTTGTTATCTTCACAGTAGTTGTCCATTCCATCAGGTATAGCAAAATCAAACCAAAAACAGAGCAGAATAAAACCAATCAAAACAGAATATTGAATAAAGCAAAAACAATTAATCAGAATAAAGCAAAAACAGAACAATATTGGGCCTCTAAGACAAGATAGAAGGAAATCCCCCATATTTGCTACATTGCATGCTGTCGTCCTCCCAAGAGATGCTCAGACTGCTGGCCCCAGGCCTCCAAAATCCACCAAACAATACAAGCCTTCAGTTGCTTTACATACTTTAGTTGCTATCAACTTAGCCGGTCCTCCGAACTAGCAGGTTGCTTATGGCGGGGGTGGGAGTGGGGGTGGGGTGGGGTGTTGATTCTCAGCCTGTGTGCAGGTAGGCTCACAGGAGGTGCTGACTTTTCTCTTCCTGGAATCCGTGCCACTTACCAGGAAGGCTGGCTAGTTGTCTTCTAGTTGGATCCTCCCTGACCCCAGCATGGTGGGTTCTCAGGAGGTGCTATCTTTCTCTTCTTGGAATCTGCACCACTTGTGCCGCCTCTCTTCTGTCTTTTGTAAGGACTCTTATCAGTGGATTTAGAACTCACCTGAAAATGATCTTATCTCAAGATCTTCATTGTATCTGTAAAGATTTTTTAAAAAAAGTAGGGTTACATCCACACATTTTTGGGGCTAGGACATACATTTGTCTTTTTGGGATACACTAACCCACTGTTGTCTCCCATCTGTGTCCTGATGCACAGAATGTGTACCACAGGCATGCAGTGGCCTGTACTAGGTGTTTATTCCTCTGAGGAATGATGCTTTTGGATAATGTAGTTTATTCTTGGCATGAGGTAGGACATTTACAAAGTATAGTCATAAAGGAATTAGAAGAAATGCATCTGGTTATTAGCGCACATATTCTGTAGCAGAGTGGGAGCAGGACATGGCATATTTTTGCCTGCTGTCTTGCTTGAACATCTTCATGCCTCCTCGCCTCTCTTCCTGGATGCTCTGGCCACATACTCAGAATGTTCTTTCATGGTCCCACTCTGCTGACTCATACACATGTCCGAAAGGAGGGTTCTATGGGGCCCACACTTGATATTGATAGAATAGCTAGCAGTCAGAAAAGCAGCTCCCTGAACATGTGTGTGGGCTACCAAGCCAGTTTCCACTTTGTTTGCTTTAGGTTATGTTGCTGATTTGGGAGGAACAGCCTCACTTCGCCATGCTTTGGAACATCTTGGGTGGTACAGGAGTCAAGAAAGAGTTAACCAGAAACATTCTTTTATGACTTGTGTCTTCTCTCCTTCCTCCTGATCTCACTACCTCGTCATCACGGGCTCTTTTAGGGAAGGGCAGACTGCCTCTGTACATCCCCCTCCTCCTCTGGAGCAGAGTAGGCACTCTCTGTAAATGTTTGGTAAATGACTATTTGAATTCTGTGGGATTAATGAAGGATTCATGCTGCCACTAAATCTCTGATACAATACTTAGATTAAGTTTTGAAGTAGAACTGAATTACACAGTCAGCATGTGCACATTTTCCTAAAAGTTACGTATTTCTAACTATGATGTCTTCGGCTTTAGAGAAAGTCAGTGTTTCTTTTCATGTGCCACTCCAGTCTCAGCAGTACTTACAGGTTATTATTCCAGCTGACTGTTATATAAAAAAAGAACCTGTCTTCATTTGGGCTGCTGTAATAAAATACTACTGGTTGGTTAGCTTAAACAATGAATTCCTCACAGTTCTGGTGACTTGGAGTTCAGGATCAAGGTACCTGCAGATCTGGTGTCTGATGAGGTTCCTCTTCCTAGCTTGCAGTTGGTATGGTCTCACTGTATCCTCCCATGGGTGAAGAGAGGGAGAGATATTAAGCAAATACTCTTCTGTCTGTTTTTATAAGGGCTTCACCATCATGACCTAGTCACATTTCACCTCCCTATCTCCCTATACCATCACATTGGGGATTACATTTGCATTTAGTCCATAGCAGAACTATATAGTTACACAGTAGCTTTCATTTATGGAATATTTAATGTGCTAAAGGTAGATACTACTATTGTTGTCACTTAACAATAACTCATTTAGGTTAAATGCAAGTAAGAAGTTAGTGGGAACTCTTCAAGCAAGGGCTGTCAAGTTCAGAACTACTGCAGATTTTGAGCACCCGCTCTGTACTCAGAAATGCGTAACTCCAGTGAGAAGTTCAGACAGCAGTTAGTAATCAAGGTGTGTGCTCGGCCCCCTGGAAGGTGTTTCAGAGTTCAAGGTTGAGCAAAGGGAAGCATTCAGTCGGTTACCAAGAGTGGCTCATCTTCACCACTTAAGTACAGAGAATGGATCCTGTGTGTTGTGGTTTAGATCTAAAATGCCCTATTGCCCTTCTCATGTGTGAAAGGTGATCTGATCTTGGGGATGTTGCAGCTGACTTGCTATTAGGAGGTGGGGCCTGGTTAGAGGCAGATCACTGGAATGTGACCTGGCAAAGGTGTGTACCTGTCCAAGCTCTGCCCTTCTCTCTCTGCTTCCTGGCTACTATAAGTTGAGGACCTTTTCTTTCATCATATCCCTCTGTCATCTGATTTCTGCCTTGGAGCCAGCTGACCAGGGACTGTAACACTGAGCCAAAATATATCTCTCCTGTTTTAAATTGTGTCTGGTATTTTGTCTCAGTAATGAGAAAAGTGAGTGAGACCCTGTGCTTCATTATTGCTATCAGTATTCAGTTAAAGTATTACATATACTGTAACTTCCCACCATGTTTTCATCTTTGTGACATTTCCCAGGTTCATTTGAAAGCAGTAAAAAAAAAAACTTTTAAGTGTTAAGAAATGAAAAACATTTTATTTTTCCCATGAGTCATGGTCGGCAATAATGTTACTTAAAAGTTGGGTCATAAAGCCATTTTAAAACCTATGAATTACAGGGCTTATTTTGTGAACTCACTGGATTGCTATCACTCTTAAGACTCCTATTTTATGTATTGGAGAGCTTATTAGCATTATTTTATGTACAAAATAATATGTATTCTAACTTTGAAAAGTAGTTTATTTACTGGATTTGTTTCCCAAACAGATGTTGTTTTTAGAAAAAAATGTATTAAACATTAAGCTATAAAAGATGTTTCCTGAAAGCTTTTATACTTTATGCTGGGTATAGCAAAATGCAGTAGCATGGATCTTTGTTAGGCATCCCTAGGAAAGTGAGTGACTATAAATCAAATAGATTAAAAAAGTTAAATTACTCATTTTATGTTTTACAGTCATTCAGAGTGATGCAGAAGAATAATGTTATGCTGTAAATATGCATAGCTTTTGGTGCATCTATAACGTATGTGTAACTTTTTTCACTGTGTTTTGAGACATCCTGTTAGAATTAAGAGAACCTTGCTTCATCCATTAATACTCAATAATTTCTAGGCATTTTTTTTCTTGATCTTCTTTTAAAGAATAAACATGTGCCCAGACTGAGTCTAAGTGTTCCTTCCCATGGGGGATGCCAAAGTGGCATGTGGGAAAACTGAAATCCTCTAGTTTTCAAGGGACAGAATGTAAATCTTGAGTTTTTCTGTTTTAGAATTCCAAAGTGGCTCAGTGCCAGTTTTTCAGTTTAATAATTATTGTTGTTTCATGATGAAGATTTGGACTATTTTGATAACTTTAGATTCTGAGTACATTCAGGGTAAAACAAGTGAGGACACACCTGAGAGTCTGTTGAGTACAGCTGCTCCCATAAAGAATATTTGCCCTTAAATAGCTTTATTGATGGTAATTGTTATCCATTAAGCTGGACATATTTAAAATATAGAATTTATCTGGGTGTGGTGGCATACCTCTGTGATTCCAGCACTCGGGAGGCTGAATCAGGAAGATCACTGTGAATTTGAGGCTAACCTGCGCCACATAAGTGAGTTCAAGGTCAGTCTGCTTTACATAGCAAGGCCTTGTCTCAACAACAACAAAAAATGTACAGTGTATTTGGACACACACATCTGTAAAACGATTGCCACGTTCAAGATAATGAATATCCATCACCTCCAAGTGTCCTTATGCCTTTTTGTAATGTATCCCTCCTGTTCCTTCCAGATCTACTTTGTGTACCTTAGTTTACATAAAAATGAAACCATACAGTGTGATCTCTGCCTTGCTTCTTTTATTCAGCACAATTTCGAGATCTGTCCGTATTGTATGTACTAGTAGTTCATTCTATTTTATTTATGAGTCTCTTTGATATATATGTGTATATATCATAATTTATAGTACGTATATGTATCATAATTTACCATATATGTATATGTGTATATAGTAATTTACTGGTATCGTAATTTATTGATTAGTCTCTTTGAGATATATATATATATATATATATATATAGTAATTTACCAGTCAGTTTCCCATTTTTGGTTATTACAAATGAAGTTGCCATGAGTTATTTGTGGCCAGATTTTTTAATAGATGTATGTTTAAATTTGTCGTAAAGTAAATATCTAGCAGTAGGATGATTGGGCCATTTTCCTACATCCCTTTAGCCAGGACCTAGTTGTGTAACTGCACCTTAGTGCAAGGGAAATGTAGTCTTGACTGGTTAGCCACAAACACACTAACCCTCCTATCTCTGTGACAGAGGGGTAGATAATGAAGTGAAGGAGGCACTCAACACTTCTTGACATGTTTATTCATATGTTTTGTTATGTTGTAGTTGATAGTTTAATTGTTATTAAGGAAGCTCACTGCTTAAATCTGTTCATTCACATGTGGAGAGTCTTGATACAATATAAGGTTCATAATTGATGGTATTAAATTTGATCTTTCTTCAGCATTTAAAGCACAAGTCTTAGGTGAACATGTGCCTGAAGGTTGACATTCCAAAATGGGAAGCAGAGGCAGAAGACAGAAACATAGATTGAAAATGTTCTACTTTAGGAAATGGGTTTCCTAAAGTTTTGGAGCAGTGTGGAAATATTACACAAAGGTAATAAATAATCTAATGTCTCCACTTATTTGCATGAAGGCCATATTTGATAGCGATTATAGGGACCTACATATTGCTTTATTACAACTCTAGGGATTTACCTGTATTGCCTATGTTCTGGCTACACTGAGTGAACAATATTTCTTTATTATTTTGCACCTATAAGTCTTCCAGCAACTTTGCTTGCCACTTGTATCATCTTTTTAAAACAGAAATTTGGCTGGGTGTGGTGGCGCATGCCTGTAATCCCAGCATTTAGGAGGCTAAAGGAGGAAAATCATTGAGTTTGAGGCCAGCCTAAGCTACATAGTGAGTTCAAGGGCATATTGGACTGCATAGTGAGGTCCTGCCTCACCCCCCAACCCAAAATAAAATAGAAATTTGGAGGTGAAGACAAAGTAAAGGTCTGTACATTGGAGAAATGAGCCTATTTAGATCCACTTGTCTGTCAGTCATTGAGTGCACTGTGCTCTAGGAGGTTTGTTAGATGTGTTCTATCTGTTGTCCCTCTCCCCTCCAGCATTCTGTGAGGCAGAAGTTTAAGGACTTACTCAAGGTTACAGCTGTCAGAAGCTGGCAGAACCAGGAATTTTGGCTAGCTTTTTACCTGAAATTTTCCTACCACATATTGTTCTTCCTTTGAGAGGAAGGGCTGCTCCTGGGTTCATTGCAGAGTAGTAATAGCAGAATATCAAGGGGCTGTGGAATCTCCATAAGCTTCAGAGTTGGGTTGGAGTAACACCTGAAGGGTGTATACTACTGGAGAGCTTTTACTGTATTTCTTATGAAGTCACTGCCTTGATGACTCTACTTATGTTGAGGAAAACTGGGGAAAAAGAGAAGAAGCAGATTTGGAATATAGTTTTAACCAGTTGGAATGAATTAATTTCTGGCTTTTGGGAGCTTATGCTTTTATATATTTTTTTCCTGTCACTATTTTGGGTATGGATAAGAGATACAGAAAAAAAAAGATATGAAATGCGGCACTTGTAGTTTTCATAATCCTGTTTTTTTGGCCGGGGGATATAGCTCAGCAGCATGGTGCCTGCCTGCAGAGCACAAGGTTGTGAGTTTAATCCCCAGTACAACAACAACAGCAACAACACACAATATAATCTTGTTTTTTTGTTTTTGAAATATTGAACTTATTTTGATGTTTTTCAGGGTTGAGCAGATAAGGTATTTGCCTTGAGACTTAGAGAAGACTTTGGACTTTTGCTTTCATTTTTTAATTGTATATATTTGTAGTACATTATATTTGTTTGGGGAGTTGGTACATATTTGTATCACATCTTGATCCTTTTTACTTTCCCTTCTCTTCCTTTCCCTCTGTCTTTCCCATCCTCTCATCTCTGTCCTGTCTCCACAAAATCTGTCACCCTGTTTCCTATCATCTTTTATTTTGCTTTTAAGTTGTTTATATTTTGAGTTTCTCGTATAAGAGAAACCATGTGATATTTAACTTTTTGTGTCTTATTTCACTTAGTATTATGGTTTTAGGATCCATCCATTTTCCTAGAAATGCCTCAGTTCATCCTTTATGGTGAGTAGTGCACCATTGTGTCTTTTATTCATTCATCTGTTGATAGGCTTATAGGCCACTTCCATAATTTAGCTATTGTGAATTGTGCCTACAGTAAACATGGGTATGCATGTATCACTGTACTATGGTAACTTCAACTCTTTCAGAAAGATACTCAGGAGAGGTCAAATAGAAATTCTATTTTTAGTGTTTTGAGAAAGCTTTATGCTGATTTCCATTGTGGTTGTACTAGTTCACACTCCCATCAGTGATTTAGAAGAGTTCTGTTTTTCCCTACAACCTCACCAGCATTTGTTGTTTTTGAGTCCTTGGTAATAGCCATTCTTACTGGGGTAAGATAGAATCTCATTGTTGTTTTGATTTACATTTTTCTATTGTCCAAAGATGCTCTAAATTTTTTTCTTGTGTTTACTGGGCATATTTGTACTTCTACTTTTGAGAAGTGTCTGTTCATTTCAGTTGCCCATTTTTTGATTAGGGTCTTTTGTGTTTTGGAGATCTAATTTTTTGGAATTACTTATATAGTCTAGTGTTTATATATTCTAGTGTTGTAGGAGTAGCTGGCAAAATACTTTTCCCATTCTGTACGTTGTCTCTTCACTGTTGGTTGTTTCCTTTGCTGTGCAGCTTTTCATTTTGATATAATCCTGTTTGTTGACTCTTGGTATTATTTATTGTGCATTTGGAGTTTTACTCAGTATCTATGCCTATGTCCTTAAGAGTTTTACCTGGTTTTTCTTCTAGCAGATTTAGTTTCAGTTTTTATATCAAGGTCTTTGATCCAGTTTGATTTTATTTTAGTACAGGGTGAGAGATATTTAGTACAGAGATCATTCCAGTTTCATTATTCTGCTTGTGGATGACCAGTTTTCCCAGCATAGTTTGTTGAAGAGGTTCTTTTTCCCCCAGCATTTGTTTTTAGCTCCTTTATTAAAGATTGGATGGCTAAAGGTGTATGGGACTGTTTTTGTGTCTTCTGCTGTATTCCATTGGTCTGCATGTCTCATAATCTTATTTTTAGTGCTATTATTTTGTCTATGAGGTATGGAATAACAAATGAATGCTTCAAGGTTTGTGTACTGAACTGTGTTAAAATGTATTTTCCTCATGCTGAGAGTTTCCCATTAATCCACTAGATGGAGCACCTGGTTTGAATACATTCCATGATTAGCCACTGAAAGAAAAGACTTGGGTCATTATATCAGAGGCATATTGCAGACCCCTGAAATTAGCCTGGTGTTTTGATTTGTGTTTTCCTTGGAATATGTGGCTTTCTTTTTGTTTACTCAGCACATCTGTGTGGAAGCAATGCGGGAGATTCTATGGTGGATGCTTAACAGAAAAGCATTGTGATAAAGAGTTCTGACCTGCATCTTTGGTCATGCCATTATTAGCCATCTTTGCGTCTCAGTTTACCATTTGTGATACTGTTGTGCTAGGCAATATGTTGTTCTAGGCAACACATTAGGAATGTCAGCCTCAGGTTAGCTGCCTGACCAAAGACGCATGAGCTCCCATTTCACTGATCTCTAAATAAATAGCCATCTGCTGAATTAAAGACTTTTACATTGGTTGACATTTTTGTTGATTGCCAAATACAAAAAGAGTTTTTGATACTTGGGAACAGACTCTTCAGAATTCCTCTTAAATTATCTGGATTTGGCATCTTCAATGGAAAAGCAACAGAACATCAAGCTCACTTTAATTTATAGTATATAAATTAATAAATTTATGCTACTTCTTCTCTGAGTTGAGGCAAAGGACCTAGCCTCAGTATTATTTTTCCTCAGTAGAGAAATTATTGGGGTTCCTATATTTGAATAGATTTTAGATCAGTTTTAACAGTAATTTCTTTGACATTCCTTGGACTGAAGCCACTTAGCACAATGATACACCTTAATTTCCTGGTGACTTCCAGTCAGTGACCCATATTGGTGACTTTGATAGGTTAAAAGAAGGAAATACATTATTAGTTTTTCCCAGGAAATATTGACTTGTCAAGGTATTTCTTTGGTTACATAATAGATTTAATCAGTCTTATTGCGTATTATGAAATTAAGTATATCTTTCCAGAAATGGCTTTAGTTTATTTGTGGAAGTTGGAGGAATCTAGTCTTTTTCCCCTCCACAGGTATACAGTGGTACCTCGATTTGAAAACAAAAGTGTTTGACGAAATTTTTTCTTTGCAGACTCCACATTTGGGTGACAAATGGGACAGTGGCCATCTTTCCTGGCTATCTTTTCCAAAATTGTGGAACAAATTAAGTTCCTTAACTGAGGTACTACTGTATTTTGTAGTGGACTAAGCAAGTAGTGTCACATTAACCCTCAGCTTTATAGTAATTCTCAAGAATAGGAAGAGGATTTTTTTGTTGTTCTCGTTTTTTTTTTTCCTGTTCCAATCATCTTTATTTTATTTATTTTAAAGAGGATAAAACCAAGGAAAATAAAACAGAATAAAACCAATCAAAATAGACTAATATAAGTGATACAGGGCTGCAAGACCTTATGAAATCAATAATAGTTACCGTAATGCCTTTTGTTGTCTTCAGAATACCTGCAGATAACTTCAGACGTAGTAAAATTCAAACAGAATAGAATAGAAACAATAAAGACAAAACAATGAATGCAATAAAGGACTTCAAAACAAGCCAATAGTGAATTGAAAATAGCTATCATGATATGTCTTGCTATCTTTCAAATAGCTGCTCATGCCATCAGATTTAATGTAATCAAACAAAACAAAAAAGAATAAAACCCAACCCAACAAAACAATGAAAATGATATGGTTTCCCTGCCAGAATCGCATCTTGGTGAGGCCTGGTTCTCTCCTCCCCCAGTGTGCGAATGGCGCTGACTCACAGAGAGAGGTTTGGGTGTGGCTGTCCTCACTTTTTTTTTTTGTCTTTTTGAGACAGGGTCTCACTGTGCATTTCAGGCTGGCCTTGAGATCAGTTTTTAGCCAGACTGGTCTTGGACTTGCAATAATCCTCCTGCCTCAGCCTCCTGAGTGCTGGGATTACAGGCATGTGCCACCCCTCCCAGTTTGGAAGAGTAATTCTTAACTTTCTGTGGAAATGAGAGCTCTAAGTTCTGAGTAGAACATGAAGTGACCCCCTTAGAACAGTCTTTACATTGGCTATAAATGAATCATTTTTACTATTTTAGAAGTTTTGATTAGGGACCCAAATGATAAAAGCAACACTTAACCATTTACTGAATCTTTTCAGATTGGACTCTGTGGTTCATATCTCTCCTTTCAGTTTCCCAAGTAGAGTATCAGATCTATTTTAAAGAACTAATATAATAAAGAACTGTATGTTTATGTTCTCTTTCAGAACTTACAGCTATAAATTACTTATAATTTTTAATTTCTCCTTGCATTGCCATCATTTTTGGTAGCAGGATTTAACCCGACATATAAGAAAGAGGAGGAACTTTGGAGCCAGAGTGTCTTGGTTCATATTCTAATACCAGTTGTGTGGCTTTGGTCAGTTTTCTTCTCTGAGCCTGGTTCTTGTCATCTATAATGGAAAGTATTTAGGTGACCCATGTCTTAGGGCCCAGTTAATTTCTGGATAACATTTGAGGTGATATCTGTTAAATATTTATTTTCTTTGGCACAGTGTTACAAATTGAAGTTCTATTTTAGAAAGTAGTTTTAATACTGTAAAGGACCAAAAATTAATTTTAAAAAAGTGATAGTACCTTTAAAAATGTCAACTGTGAAAAAGAAGATAGCTGTTACATAGTTCATGCTGTTAATGTGCCTTTTTGAGACATTCTTTGTGGATTTTGGGGGAAAAGTCTTTACAGAATGAATGCACTGAACTTTTGTCTAAATTTTAGTTCTTATTAAAACTCTGTAGCAAGTATAAACAATTCATTATCTAGGTGTCAACAACTGAGCTCAATTTCAGTCGTTAGCAAAGGATTGCCTGTTTGAATAGTTAGTGTAATGGAAGGAGTGCTTCCATCTTCAGAGATCTCTTAATTTTATATTGTGATAACGCTTGAGTTCAAGTTTAAGTCAAGCACAGTTTCAGTGATGTACATGGTGTGTTTAGTTGTGTTTGATGCCAGTGGTCAGTCTTTACTGTTTTGTAATGGGGCATCATCTGTCTTCTTTGGCAGTCTCCCTATTAAGTCTCATTTCTAAAAGGGGGAGAAAGTTTTCTCTGTATACAGGAGAGAATTTTCTCAACTTGAAAATGTAATCTTTCTTGTTAATGATGTCAGTTAAATTTGAATACTGGGATTATCCCATCTGTTCTATTTTGAAACAGCAACCAAACCCGTCTTTCACTCAAGCTGGACATTTCTTTAATACATCACCCAAAACTTATTCTTTTTTTAATTTTAAAGAGAAAAAAAATTTCAAAACAAGATAAATAGGTGGGTAATAATAATTAATATATTTCATATTGTTATCTTTCAATTAATTACTCAGAGTACAAGATACCGGCATTTAATTGTCCAAACAATATTAGCACAAACCTTTCTTTTCAATGAAGTGAGATAAATTAGTAGCATAATTATCACCAAAACTTATTCTTAAGCATTTGAAAGGGAGACTTTCCCTTTGCTGAAATAGTTTGATTGTCAGACATGCTGTATTTATCACATGCAATTATATTTATATGCAGACACGAATGTTCCACTTTACGTATCAGTACATTGTGGTTTCTTATGATTTATTTCATTTCCTGTAACAGATTTTCTTCAGATATTTACCTAGTCTTATTTCATAGCTTTATTGAAATAAAATTTATATACCCCAAAATTGATTCTAAATTTTAGTTTAGAATTTAACAATTCACTGAGTTTTATAAATTTGCAGATTTGAACAGTTATGACTATGATCCAATTTTAGGTAGTTTCTTTTACTCTTAGAGAAATCTCATGCCCCTTAGCAGTTACTCTCAGTGCCCACAGCCAACTCTGGGCAACTACTAATCTACTTTCTGTCTTTATAGATTAGCCACCATTGCATGGTGTCTTAGTTACTTTCTCATTCCTGAGACAAAATACCTTTTTACCCAAAACTTAAAGGAAGAGAGCAGATTTTTGGTTCTTGTTTTCAGTCCATGGTCAGCTAGCTCCAAGACAGGAAAGATGTGGTAGAAGGGTCTGGCAGAGGAAAACTGCTCATGTCATGGTGAACAGGAAGCAAAGAGGGAAGGGAGGACCTGGAGGGGAGATCTGCCCTTCCAGGTCATACCCCCAGTGACCCACCTCTAACCAGGTTCCACCTCCTAACAGCAAGTCATCTGTGGCAACCATAACCCACTTTCCACAAGCACTGCCTCTGAATGCTCAAGGCTTTGGAAGGATGTTCCATATCCAAACCACAACACATGTAAGTGGAATAATTTAATATGTGGCTTTTGTATCTGGCTCCTTTCATTTATCTTATTGTTTTTGAGATTCATTGATACTGTAGCATGTATCTATATTTCATTTCTTTTTTCTTTTTTTGTATCAGTCAGGGTTTACTAAAGAAACATATATAACACAAGATATACAAATGTGTAAGCAATTACAAGAATGGCTTACAGTGGTCAGCCACAAAGTCAGATGAGGGAGTGTGCATGCAGAGGGCATCTGCACGCTGGCAGAGGATGTCTGCATGCTGGAGGTTGAAGGGTCCAGCCCAAGGGCTGGAGCTTACTGCAGCTTACTCCTGTGCAAGTCTGTATCAGGAGGCCGATGGGTCTACCACGAACATTGAAGCATCTGGGACAGAAGGCTGAAGAGTCTACAGTGAAGGCTGAAGAGTCCTAGGAAGAAGCCAGACAGTCTGTGCCAGAAGCCAGGAGACGATGTCCAAACCGAAGGCAAAGACTGGAGCCCCTCTGAAGAACCAGCAATCAGTTCCTCCTCCTCTGCCTGGCTGCCTGCGGATAGCAAGCTTTTTGGTGGCGGTGTGGGGGTTGGGGGTGGCCGGCAGGCGAAGGTGGATCTGCTGGCTCTCTCTGCCTGTGCTGGCTGCCTGCAGGAAGGAGCCTTCTGGTGGCGGTGGCCCTCGTTTGCCTTTTATTGTATGCTGGCTACTTCCCTGTGGTGTGTATAGCACTCACACCATCTGTGTCTATACTTCATTTCTTTGTTCTGTATTGTTGAATAGTATTCCATTATGGTGTTTCCATGAAACACATATTATTTATTCACTAGTTGTTATACATTTGGGTTCTTTCCACTTTTGGGCTTTTATGAATAGTGCTGCTGTGAACATTTATGTACAAGCTTTTGTGTGGACATGCATTTTCATTTTTCTTAGTTATATACTTAGGAGTGGAATTGCTGGGTCATATGATAAACTCTTACATTTTGAGGCACTGTCAAACCATTTTTCAAAGTGACTCCACCAGCTGTGTGTGAGTGTTACAGCTATTCCACATCTTTGCTACTACTTAGTATGACCAGTCTTTTAGTCATTTTAGTAGGGGTGTGATGGGACATCAGTAGTTTTAATTTTCATTTCCCTAATAACTAATGATGTTGAGCACTTCTCATGTACTTTTTATGGTCATTCTCATTTCTTCTTGGGTGATCCTAGTCTTTTAAAGCTATATTTAAACCTAATATAGTATAACAGTGAGAGTCCATCTACGAAACAAATCATTCCAGTTATTTCAACAGAATTAAATACAAAGAAATGTTATTAAAGGGTAAAAAGCAGATATTGAGGTATTCATAGAGATAGTGTTTGCAGGCAGCACCTGTCACTTGTAGGGCTGGTGGTGGGGTAGGGATGAGATTGTATTATTGTCTGTGAGGCTCCGAGGAGGTTGCCCACAAATCTGTGTGTGCTGGGCAGCTGGTGATGGTGTTTCTGAGGGGCATGCGATGAGGCTGGTTCTGTAAGTGCTGTAAATCTGCAAGCCTGATTGAGCTGCTTCACTGGAAGGAGTTAATGCTGCGTTAGGGAAGAACCGTTGCTGGGGTAACAGTGGGTACCAGAAGCCAACAGTGAGCACTAGGGAAAAATCGAGCCTTACAGTCTCCCTCTAGTGTCTCCTGGTGGCTGAGTCTTACCAGGGAGCTAAATGGGCAAACAAAAATGTGGGTTTCAGAGTCCCACAATCACAAAGCTGAGTTTGAAAGAAGAGACTGGAGCTGAGACACAGTAGCTTAATAACCAGCCTAGCTCACCTCCTTGAATTCTCAGCATCTAGACACACCCCACTAAATATGTGTGGACTTTGAATATCCACATAACAAAAGCAACTCTGCTTCAGTTTGATGGAATGTGAATACACTTCACTTGAATGAAGACATTCTCACCAACTCCCCAAAATGTGTTGTCACAAAGTCTCCTTAGTTGTTGTCTGTCTGGGAGAGTCACATTATTCATTTCTGGGCTTTGTTAATTAGTTGTTAAATTTAGTCACAGTTCTGCTTCATTATTGTGTTACACTAAGTCTAAGTTGTAGGGTTTAAGCATCCAACAGTACTTATTTAAAATAATATGAGGAAGGAGAGGAGAAAAGTTATTGTATACACCATACCACCCCACTCCACCAGCAAGAAAATATGTAGAGCTGCCAACCTGGCAGCAGTTGCTGCTTGTATCTTTCTTCTTTTATTCATTTCAGGACTTTAACTGGCTAGGGTTCTTACCCGGCAGGCCTACTGGAGGTTTGAATTCTCAACTGTTCTCTCTTGTCTGGATTGCTGAAGTTTCCAGTTAACTTTTATTATTGGAGGTGGAAGTGCTAAAAATTACCCAGAAAAAGAAAGCCATAATCCTTTTTGAGTCTTTGGGAGGCAGCATCCCAGGTTCCTTTCCCTCATTTGCCTTTTAGGTTAATGGCTTAATTAAGGAGCCCAAAATGACCAAGTGATATCTTCATCTTCCAATTCACCAAAAACATTGTTGTTTCCCTCTAATGGGAACATTTACCCCTTTAAAACCATGACTTTACATCAGCATGGATAAGAAGGAAAAAGAATTTTTTAAACAGTTTTTGAGACAGGTTCTTGATGTAGTTCAGGCTGGCAGCAAACTCCTGGCAATCCACCAGCCTCAGCCTCTCCTGAGTGGTGGGATTATAGGCATGCATCACTACACCAGGCCTGGAAAAAATTTTTGAGTGGGTTACTAGGGTAATAAGTGAGAGGGCCTACTTTTACACATTGATTCCTGGAACAGTGTCTTTCACATTGAAGAGACAGCTTAATTCAAAGAAAATACTGCATCATATGAGACAGCACGCCATCTTTGAGAAATTTCTTAAAATGGTTGAGTTCATTGGGCTATTCTATTCTTCTGCTGGGCTAGTTGTTACAAGTGATGGTTATGTGATGAGGCTGGCAAATTCCAACTGAAAAGAGATACTCCTTAATAACTGGTGCATGCAGTGGGTTATAAATTGCAGGCCATGAGCCATTAGTGGTCCTGGAAACAGTATTGTGACTATGAGCAGGTTCCTCCCCCTTGCCTCCTCTACCTTCCAGAGAACTGTAATAGACTTAGGAGGTTGGGTAGCAAGTAACCATATAACACACGTTGTATAAGTAAATATTTTTACACATATTTGATGTATTATAATTAAAACACATTTCTTAATATGATCCATGGTCACAATATCTTGTAAGTTACTGGTCTGAAGAGACATTTGAACATGTGATTTCCCTATCTTCAACATCCAGGGGGTTTAATTGTGTTGATTTCTCAGTCTCATTCCACATGATGTCAGTGTTGGCCGCAATCCTTCAGTGGATCTGACCATGAGAATGGGTTTCTGTAGGAGTCTTCCTTCCTCAGAACAAGGTCAGAGGATGGCCACCATGAAGGGGATCACCTATAAAACTTAACTTTTCAAGTTGTTTAGATGATTAAAGGAGATTAGTAACTAAATTCTGTGCTTAGTAACTGGCATGCCCCAAGAATTAGTTTCCATGTGGCACACTATTAAGATATCTGGCACTGTGCTCTTTATATAATGTTAAATCTTCTACTAAAATTTACATTTAAATTTTAAATCTCTAGCCGGGCATGGTGGCGCACGCCTTTAATCCCAGCACTCGGGAGGCTGAGGTAGGCGGAGCGTTGTGAGTTCGAGGCCGGCTTGGGCTACAACGCGAGCGCAAGGCCGGCTTGAGCTACATAGTGCGACCCTGCCTCAAAAAACCAGGGCTGGGAGTTTGGCTCAGTGCCTTAAGCGCCTGCCCTGGCAGGCGCGAGGTTGTGAGTTCAATCCCCGGTGCCGCAAAAAAAAAAAAATAAATAAATAAATTTTAAATCTCTTACATTAGTTAGATGACTAGACTGACCTACATACAGCCCATTTTCTGACTTGAATAAAACTTCATATTCCCATTAATATCTTTCCATCCATCCTCTGACTTTTTCTCCAAATTTTTGTTTTCTTGGATCTTGAGAGTCTTGTGGCTAAAGCAGAGATGGAAATTCTGTGAGAAAGTATCTGCAAAATAAATTTCTTTGAATGAATTGGGATAGATGGCTTGGCTCTCAGGACTTGTCCTTGCCTTACATAATGAATGAGCCAAAATTATTGACCAGACAAAAGGTTTCTGTTAAATGTTCTATAAATTTCAAGGGCAATAACTTTTAACTGACCCTGGATGGAGGAATCATTTTGCTGTTCTCTCCTGTACTCTCTTTTGAGTATACACTGCCAGAAATGCTTCTGGGAATTTGTGCTGTCAGAGATAGTGACAGGTTTTAGAAAGACAACTACATTAAGCATAGGGTGCCTTAAAGAAATGGAGCTTCGTAAGGATGTCCCTCCTGATATGTCCTATCTGGTTTTTAAAACACCTTTATTTGGGATACGATTCTCATACTATATAGTTAGCCCATTTAAAGTGTGCAGTTCAATGGTTTTCAGTATATTCAGAGTTGTGCATCCTTCATTTTCTTTTATTGATGAGTAGTATTCTATTTGTATGCCGCCTTTTGTTGATCCATTTGTCTGTTGGTGGACATTTGAGTTGTTTCCAGTTTTTGTGAATTGTGAATAATGCTACTAAGAACATTCATGTACCAATTTTTGTGTGGACGTGTTTTCAGATGTCTTGGGAATCTACTGCTTAGGCTTGCATGGCATTGCTGGATCACACGGTAACTCTGTGTTTAACCATTTAAAGAACTGCCAAACTGTTGTCCACAGCAGCTGTCCTATTTTACATTTTCATCAGCAGTATATGAGGATTCCACTTCCTCACTAATACTTATTAGCTGTCTTTTTAATTTTAGCTATTAGGTCTGAAGTGGCATTTCATTGTGATTTTGATTTGTATTTCCTCAGTGATTCTTTTTTTTTTTTTTTTTTTTTTTTGTGGCACCGGGGATCGAGCTCACAACCTTGCGCCTGCCTTGACAGGCGTGTAAGCTGCTGAGCCAAACTCCCGGCCCTGGTTTTTTTTTGAGACAGGGTCGCACTGTGTAGCTCAGGCTGGCCTTGTGCTCGCGTTGTAGCCCAAGCTGGCTTCGAACTCACAATGCTCTACCTACCTCAGCCTCCCGAGTGCTGGGATTAAAGGCGTGCGCCACCATGCCCGGCTCCTCAGTGATTCTTCACTTGCTTATTGGCCATGTTTTCTTTTTTGGTCCTGTCTGCTTTTCATTGGCAAGGAGTGATGGCAGTATGTATAATCTGTCCAATTCTTATGTGTAGAGCGGTTTTTCTCTTGTCTGACCTAGTTTAATCCACTTAGGCATCAAGGAATGTTTGATTGAAGTAATACTCTACAGTTACAATTAAGTCATGACTCAACTGGGTACATATAAAAAAGAATGTTTTGAACATTCTGGATTTTGTGTCTTTATGAAAAGAAATTAAATCCTTGAAGGAGTCAGTAAGAAATAAGGTTTTATGAACATCTGTGAGCAGAAATACAGAGTAGAATCTAATTCCTTTTGGTCTGATGAAAAGCCCAGGCAAGAGAGTATATATCTGATTTTGTTCTTTTTCTTTGTATTTTTAGAAAACAGAGCCATTCTGAAAAAAACATTTTTCTCCTATATTTTAGAGAGGTAACCACTTTAGTGTCTTGGTTTCTACTTACTTTTTGATTGCTCTGATTGAAAATCTGACTAAATTACAACAATATAAAAAATGTCAAACCCATGTTTTATGATGTGTGAACGTCTTATGGTTTTCTTTTTGCTCTCAGTGAATATTTACTCATGTTGAGACAGTATTTCTGTGCTATAAAGAGCTAAGGCACTGCTAAAATGTAACTGAAGTATGTAGAATCTGAGTTTTAGTCTCTTCGTATGTCATCACAACAGCCATATTCAAGGAACTGAGGACCATAAACTATTGCAGTATTGCATTTTACATATATTGTACTGTGTGTACACATACTTTTTATTGTTTAAATTCAGTGTACCTTGGTGTAACATGATTTTTTCAGATGTCTGCCTGAAATAGAATTTCCTTAAGAGGCTGGTAGAGGCCAAGATCAGGTCAGTGAATCCTGATTTCATTATGCTCTGAGTTTGTTCTGCTTCCTTGTTCTGCATTTAATCTTATTTACAGCTGGACGCTGGTGTTTCCTATGCTCACTGTGATCCTTTGTGTCATGCATCTTCCCTCACCTGGCACTTTCCCTCTAGATGTGTTCACTTAGGCCAGTAGGTGAGCTCCTTATGGGTTTATTGGTTTCTCTTCAAAGAATTGAGCTCCCTCAGAAGGTGTGATTTTGGTACATGACTTCCCACAACAGTAATTGAAGTTCAGCCTCTGCTTGCAGCATCCTGAACTTGAGGGTGAAAGGACCCCTGTGACTCCCTTGGTTTGTTCTTATAGTTTTCAGTGAAAGTAGTAGAGATTGTGTACATCTTAGGAATTTGAATTTTCAGTTCTTTTTTCTATGATGGTGCCTAGTTCAAAGGACTTTTTCAAGAAGGTCAGTGCCAAATGGAATGAGGAATTGAAAGTAAGAGTTATGAAGCCTTTCCCTTTTTCTTGTCTGCTGTTTACGAGGGGCTGAGGCATCAAGGAAGAGGAGGAGAAAAGACTAATTCCCCTTGCTGATTTTCTGTTCTTTTTTTTTTTTTTTTTTTTTTTTTTTTTTTTTTTTTACTTTAAAGAGAGTAAAACAAAGCAAAACAAAACAGCAAGGCAAATCAGAACAGAACAATGCAAGCAACACAGGACTTCAAAACAAAACAACAGGAAATCAACAGAGGCTACCATAATGTCTTTTGTTTTCTTCAAAATAGTTATCCATACCTTCACACACACACAAATCAAACAAAACAAAATAGTATAAAACCAATCAAAAAAAAAAAGAATGAGAGCATTACAGAACTTCAAAACAAGATAACAGGAAATGAACAATGGTTACTATGATGTCTTGTGTTCTTCAAAATAGCTGTCCATACTGTGATGCATAATAAAATCAAATAAAACACAACAGAATAAAACCAGTCAAACAAAAGAATAAAAGCATTATAGGATTTCAAAACAAGATGATAGGAAATCAACAATGGCTACCATAATGTCTCATTTTCTTCAAAATAGCTGTTCATAGCATCATACATAATAAAATCAAACAAACCAAAACAAAACAATAAAACCGATTAAACAAAGTGAAAGCATTGTAGGACTTCAAAACAGGATAATAGGAAAACAATGATGGTTACCATCACATATCTCATTATCTTCAAAATAGCTGCCCATACCATCAGACATAATCAAATATGACAAAACAAGACAAAATAAAACCAAACCTAACAAAATTATGAAAGTGACACAAGAATTCAAGACAAGACAATTAAAAATTATCAGTGGTTACCACCTTCCCCTCCTAGGTGTTTCCTCCCCTTTCACTTTCATAATATCTATTGTGCTTTTTGGAACCCACTAACTCCGTCTGTGTTTTATGCTAGGGTTCACCCATCTGAGTTCAAACTGTTTCACCCATGAACGTGATTTCCAGTTGCATCCATTTACCTATAAGAGCCTCGAGATTATCCTACTTTATGGCTGGGTAGCTTTCCATTGTATAAAAATACCCTATCTTTCTTATCCATTCTGAGGTTGATGGGCAAGTTACCCATGCTTTTTTCTGGTCTTCTGTTGAGTGGAACAATTGTTTTCTCTCAGTCTGTGATTATCAGTCTGTGAATTTCCTTTCAAGTTAAATGTGTTTCTTGTATACAGTATATTGATGGATCTTGTTTCTTGATCGACTCTCCCTGTGTTTCTTTTTATTGGTGAATTGAGGCCGTCTGCGTTAATGCTTATACCCAGCATACATTGGTTCGTCTCTGCCATGCTATACTCTTGCTGTTGGCCCTCCACTTTTCCCCTTCGTTCGGTTGCCTGTCCTGCTTGGCAGTCTTCCTCTGCTACTGTTCCTGGAACCATGGTCATCTTTCTCTCTCTCTAGAATATCCTTCAGCACTCTCTGTAGGGCTAGTTTAGTGGTCATGAATTCCTTCAGTTCTTCATCGTGGAAGTATCTTATTTTTCCATCAGTTTTGAAAGATAGTTTTGCAGGGTACATCAATCTGGGTTGGAAGTTGTTTTCTTTCAGGATTTGAAACACTTCACTCCAAACTCTTTTTGGCTTGATGGTTTGTGTTGACAAGTCTGCTGTGATTCTGATTGGTTTTTCTTTATAGGTGATTTGTTTCTTTTCTCTTAACAGCTTTTAATATTCTGTTCTTGTGCTGAATTTCTGGGACCTTGATTTCTGGGTGTAGATTTACTTTGGTTATGGCTAGTTGGAATTCTATATGCCTTGCTTATCTGTATGCCAGATTGAGTTTCTGTTCTTATACCTCACCTGTCTCCAGAAGTGGGAAACCAGTGCCCAGTAAGTTGGTTTTCTTTCTTTCTTTTAAATTGTGTTAAGGCATGTGTAATGCAAGAGTTGTTATCCTAACCAGTTTTAAGTGTACAGTTCAGCAACATTAAGTACACTTGTGTTATGCATCCATCCCCACCCTCCATCTCCAGAACGTTTTCATTTTCCAAAGTGAGACTCTGAACACTGAACAGTAACTCCCCATCTCCACTCACCCAACCTCCAGCAGACTCCATTCTGTCTCTATGAATTTGGCTATTCTGGGCACCTCATATAAATAGAATTATACAGCCAGACATGGTGGCGCATGCCTGTAAGCCCAGCACTTGGAAGGCTGAGGCAGGGGGATCACTGAGTGTTTGAGTCCAGTATGGGCTACATAGTGAGTTTAAGGCCAGCTTGAATTACAGAGCAAGACCCTGTCTCAAAAAGCAAAAACAAAACAAAGCAAAATAAAACAAAACCAAAATAAGTAGAATCATGCAATATTTCCCTTTCTTGTGTCTGGCTTACTTAGCATGAGGTCTTCAAGTTCCATGTTATAGCATATGCCAGAATTTCTTTAATTTTTAAGGCTGAATAATATTTCATGTATATATATTTCATTGCATATATTTCATAATACACACACACTAACACACAGTTTCATTCACCCATTCATTCCTTGATGGACACTTGTGTTGTTTATACTTCTGCAGTGAACGTGGTAGACACTTACCTCAAGTCCTTGCTGTCGTTTCTTTTGGGTGTATCCCTTGCAGTGGAATTGTTGGGTCACATGATAATTCTTTGTTTTATTTTTTTTAAGGAATCAGCTGTATTGTACTCTTTTTTGCAGGGCTGTAGAATTTTATGTTCCTAGCAGCAAATAAGTTGGTTTTCTTAGTCCAGACTTTTCTTCCTTTTGGAGATCTGTTTTATTTTAAAAACCATTTAACTAGGTCTCCTTCCAACAAAACAAAACAAAACAAAACATTTCTCTTTTGAGAGACTGACCATCTCTGGAAAGTCAATCCCCTTTGTCTGTGGAACCAGGTTTGCTTGCTTCCACTTCCTTTCACAGGGCTACTCAGTGAGTGTGCTGGATGCGCAGAGCAGCGCACAGGGACTGTTTGTCTCCACAGTATTCTCGTATCAGTAAGGAGAAATCTATGTTGCTTTGTGTTTTGTGCTATTGAGAACATTTAAATTACCACTGTTTGCAACAGACCCACGTAGAAGTGGTATCACATGTGGTCGTAACTTTAGGGATACACTTTTTTTTTAAACAGATAATTTGCTTCATAGCAGTGATACAGATGGAGAGAGTGTAAGCTTGAGACTCTCAGGGGCCTAGGATTGCACCCCTGGTTCAGCTCTGCTTGTCCTCTATGTTCACTTAAAGGTAACCACTACTACTGGCATTGAAAGGTGTTCTCCCTCCGAGATTGGGATAATAAATGATGGATACATTTAGAAATGGAATAAGCCTAAATTTTGAGGCTTATGTTTCTGAACAGAGAATGGGAAGAAAACTTACCTTTTTCTTTATTTTTGATAACACTTTATTTTTAATAGCACTTCCTTAATATCCCCCTTTTTGAAGAAAAAGTTTTCTTATTGATCACTGGTGAAGCTTTTTTTCATCACTTACCCTCTTTTAATGTTCTAGAGCCCCTATTTACCTTTTTAAATCATTTTTTCAGCAGAAATAATCAGTTTATTAGATATGAAATTCTCATATCTTTGCACTTTGTGTCAGAGACTTTTTAGTTTTAGAGGAATTGTCCCATTTTTAGTCTTAATATTAAGGAAGAAAACAATTTAGTCTGGGGGCTGGATGCATAACTCAGTAGTAGAACATTTGCCTAACATCCAAGAACTCAGTGTGTGGTATGTACTAAGTCCTGACCTGTGTACATAGAATACAATATTCTATGTACATTTGATAATATTGATTGAATACCATATGAATAGGGCCTTGGGAAGCTAAATTGCATAAGGTTTCTTTGTGCACCAGAATTCATTGCAATAATATTACATATACAGGCTATCAGGGATGAAAAAAGCTTGACTGGCTATCAGTGGCATTTAAATAGGATGAATGAAATATGAAATTGAATTTTACAGACTACCAGAGATGAAAACAAACTTTTCTTATGGACTGGCTGTCGATGGCATTTAAATAGGATGAATGACATATTGAATTGAATTCTACCTGTACTCCATTTAGCTAGGTTTTGTGAAGTGTGGCCTTATCATGCATGATGTATTATCACTGTGTGAGATCTCATTTCAGCCAGTGTAGACTGGAGAAAATTCCACTCCTTTCCAGGCCTCCAAGTTTTGAGATACAATATTAATTTCAATTTGTAGTTCTAGATTTTCTAGGTGTTTCTTCAGTTTGCTCTTTATACATGTTTTTCTGGGAGAGCAGTAAGTAAATCGCCCAAACTAATTTGACTTTTAGAAGACATTTTAAACAGAAAGACAGTTGGCAAAGAGCAAGCTGCAGATGGGAGCAGCAGCTCCAAATGGATCAACTTTGAGGGAGTTCAGCTTGGGAACTGTTTGCGGTGGGCTCTGGCTGCATGACTGAATTGGTTGGGACCACTTAGTAGGCCAGGAGGTCTTAACCTGACCCGTGTAGGCTTTGTGATGGTTTGTACAGCATTGAAGCCTTACTGAGATCTAAAATGCACAGGCTACGGGCAGCCCCGGCCACATCCCATGTCGTATGGTGAGTGTATTTCTTAGAAGGGGGGTGAAAGCAACATCCAGGAGTTGTTAAATTTGTCATGCAAGGTGCTTAAGTTAAACAGCAAATCTCTTTAAAATATAAACAATTCTTGATTTTACTGTCTTCTAATATCTGATAGAAATCTGACAACTTGTGTGGTGCACAGAGAGGGTGTCCCTCTTCTCCCCTCTCCCATTTTAAATAGCAACCTTATTGAGATATAATCTATGCTGGGGCCACTCTGTGAAATACGGTAGATACTCCCACCCACCAAAAACTTTTTGAATGCTGAGAGTAATGACTCACACACACCTCAAGAGAGCATGAAAAGGTTTAACACACACACATGCACACACAAGAATTAAGATGTTATTATGTACATGTGCCAATTCCCCACAAAAAAATGTAATCTTATGTACTGCAAACATGTACTAATTAAAAAAAAGGTTTATCACTCACAAAACGAGGCTTTCTAAGGGAGAGCAGGGCAGCTCCCAAGCAGGTATTCAAATAGCTTGTGAAGGCAGGGAAAAAAAGACTGACTCGGGGATTTTGTCGTAGTATAGGGAGGTGCTGGGATGAGGGTTCCCATTAATGGTTTGAATTTTCTGCTGAGTACCAAAAGAAGGAGCCATCTTGACTTTCCTGTCAGCTTGTCCAGAGGTGGGGCAAAAGAGATCATAAAGCTTAAAAGCTGTCAGGATCTAGTATCAGAAATGAAGTCAAAGCTCTGTTACTGTCACATTAGCCCCTTTTAATGTATTCAATTCAGTAGTTCTATTAGTATATGTATTAGAAACACTGTCTAGTTTCTGAACATTTTTGTTGTTCCAAAAGCAACCTTGTCCCCATTAGCAATCATCCTCTATTCCCTCTCTTTAGATCTAGATAAGCATTAATCTATTTTCTATCTCAATGGATCTGCCTGTTCTGGACATTTCGTTTAAATGCAGTGTGAGTTGTTTGGTGATTGGCTTCTTGCACTTAGCATTATGTTGTCAGATTTTTTTCATGTTGTAGCATACATCAATACTTTGCTTGTTTTTATGACTGAATGATATTCCAAATGTGGATATGCCACGTGAGTTTATCCTAATAAAAGGTGATTGATCTGGCACATCTAAGGGAGAGGCAGTGGTATGAGTCACATGTCATTATTAGTAGGACAGGAAGACATGGGTCTGGTTCTCAAAAGGGACTCAAAGACAGGCATCCAATCTTGGGAGCTGTGTAAATCAGAGGTGGCATTTAAAGATGTGAAAGAAAATATGATCTCCAAATTGAAATATGTACTCCTTTAGTGTCTGCACTGTTTGTTAATAGGCACCATCCATCTCTGCATATCCTGTGATAAAATTCATGATAATTATCATTTTAGACCAATCTAGCATTATTCTGGTGCAGAAAAATCATTGAAATTAAATTGGTGAATACGTATCTTGAATTGTTGATTATCTCGTGTTTCTGTTAGCATGAAACTCATGTTTTGACCTTTTTGAGTCCTTTGCTCTAAGTAGTTTTTGTTATTTTTTCCTGCCCATTAATTTTGTTTGGAAAATGATTAATATTTAAAATTGATATATTTCTTAAATGCTTGTTAATGCATATCTAGAAAATGTTTGCTTTTCCTCTGAATGATAATAGGAAATTGTTCCATTCTCTCCTAGTTTAAACATTTTATGATTTATAAATAAGATTATATAAATTTAAGGTATATAACATGATTTCATATGGTGAACTGGTCACCACAATCAAGTTAATAAATCTGTCACCTCAGTTACCTTTGTTTTTGGTGGTGAAAACATACAAGAATGTTCAATACTAACTTAGGACTTTTAAAGTAAATCAAATAGAATATGCCGGCAGTTTCCAATTTGTTTGGGTATCATTTGTAATCTTTTGTAAAGTTTGAACATAATCCTTTGTTTCTCAAATAATGTTCTTTGACTTTTGCACCCAGGATATCTAAAGTAATAATGTTAAATTTCTAGGTATTATTTTTCTTTATGCTGAATGAACTGGTCCTTTTTAAGATGTTCCCGTGTAGTATACAAATTAGGTTAATTGATGGAATTTCTGAATTTTCAAGAATGAGAGTTTTACCCATGTGTTTAGTGTTTTATAGTCTTTAATATTCAGTTTCTATTCAAATGAGTTTCCATGTTCATTTGCCTGCATTGCAGTGTCTCATGAAGACTTGGATTTTGGCAGAATGTGGGTGTTTTTTTAAATCTTACAGCTTTCTTTTAACCAGATCATCATATGACATTGAAATGCTGTAGACCCCATAGAGACACTGTTTTGTGTATGTGGCCAGTGTGTCTACCTCTTTGATATTGTGTGGCTATTAGATACACTTTGAGTAAAATGCTGGATATAAAATATATCTAAATTTGTAGTTTTCTGTGGGGACTCAGTGGCTAAATTGACCATCATTTTGAATCATGTAACTGAGTGATGGTCACTACCAGTCTGTTTTTTCTGTATTACTTGGTGTTTTGTTATCCACCCCTCCATGTACTCATTTGTTCTAATTCACTGTAGGGAGCCCTTGAAACTGGAGAGTGATTACATGTGTGGGGCCGAAGCAAAACCAGCCCTGAAAACACAGAGAGCCCAAAACAAGCTAGGTAAACAAGCTGTTCCAGCACCAAGAAGGCAAGGGGCCCAGGCCAGCCAGGCAAACAAGTTGCTAGGAAGTGGGGCTGAAATTAACATCCTTCTTGGGAGTATATAAATAAACATGTTACAGTGGTTGAGGTTCCTTTCCTCCTATCAGGAGAATAAGGGCTCCACCTGACCTTTGTCTCTTCCTTATTTTCTCATCTTTGCAGTCCTTTATCCCAAGAACCTTAGGAGCCACATGGGTTGCAGCAATTCACTCTAACTTTGATAGATAGAAAATGAAAACTACCTGTTGCCTTAAGAAATAAGGAATAATATTTTAAGAGAAAGACAACTTTTTTCCACAATGTTTGTCATGAGTGGAAGGCTTTCTCTGTGTGTGAATCATAGTTGTCTTTAAAAATTTGTTTTGTATTGTTTTTCCCCTTTCTTTTGAGATAGGGTCTTGCTGTATAGTTCAGGCTGGCCTTGAACTCATTAGGTACCCTACTCTGGCCTTGAACTCATAGCGGTCCTCTTGCGTCAGCCTCCTGGGTGCTAGAATTTCAGACGTGTGGATGCCCGGCTGGTTGTCTTATATATAGTTAGCCTTTTATTTTCTAGGAAGGAAAATGGCAAGTCAACTTTGTATTATATCAGTGGCAAGCTAGTCTATTAGCTGTCGCCAAAGATTCACATGAGATAATATAGTGTCACTGAGTTTAGTCTGCAGTAAAAGGACGTGAATTACTTATGTACCAAAAATGATCACTGCGTTGACTGTGAGGCTTCAGCATGCATTTGTCATTGCATACTGGAGCACTGCTTCATAGGCACATAGCTAGCCAGTGGGTGACCCTTTGTCCATGCTCTGATTTGCATCTTTGGGTGCCAGTGATGGAAGCTTCCCTATAAGCAGTGCAAACTTGCTAGCCTGCTCCAGCAAGGAGTGGAGCTGGGCAGAAGTCAAGATTCATACAGCAACATTGTGTTCCCTTGTGGTTTGCTGTCAGCAGGCTGTTACCCAAAAGGTTGTTTGAAGTGGGCTTACATGTGTTTCCATAGCAGCAGTCATCTTAGCAATTTCACTGGTTTTTGGACTTTTTTTTCGTTTGCTTCTCTGTTCCTTGTTGATGCAGGATTAAACAAACAGCACATTTAGGTCAAGGAAAGAGATGTTTGCTAATATAGATGCTAGGCTAAGCATTCTGGGAGGGCGATTTCTTGCAGCAGATGAACATTCTTTGTGCCTTCCAGCAGCCCCTGCAGCAGTGTGGCTGTCTGGCACCGTCTATTTCATTTTGGGCAGGTTCTGAGATTCAGAACATTCCCAAGCAAATCATAGAAGCCAGCAGTTTTCCAGTAACCTCATGCAAATCTTTTGTATATTTGTTCTTTGTGTTAACAGTGAAGTGATACACTGGAAAAACGATACTTTCAAGGTCTTGGTGCATCCGAGGTGTGTCATCTCAATTTTGCACCACCCACCCTCCTGTTTTTTACTCGGAGCCTGGATTTTTTGTTAGGCTGTTGGGCAGAAGCAGATTCTAGTGTGACAGCTTGGAGCTTCCCTTCTGTTCCAGTGCCGGTAACTGCCTGTCATGAAATGGTACAGTGGGAGCCTGTGTCTGAAGAGCCAAGGAAGATGATGTGGAAATGGAGTAGAGATTGCTAGAGATCTGAACATCCACACCTTGGGAATGGGTTGCACTACTAGTGTGATTCTATTCAAAGGCATCCGCACCATTTTTGAAAGAAACTGTGCTTATATGTGCAAACAGCAAGGAGAGAATAATGCCCTTGAATATACAGCATACAATTGGACAAAAGAAGATTCAGAACTATTGATCTCCTCCTGTCTGGTAAATGCTGTTTTGCTTAATTAATAGTTTAATGCTGATAGAATAAACTGATCTTTATTTGTAATTCAAATATGTTTATTTTCAGTATGCCTTTATATGTGTAGTTTTTGTATGCTAATAGGTAATTTTTGGCCTTAAATTAACATTTTTAGGTGTGTGTTGGTATGTGTGAGAATGCCAGGTGTTAAAGGTAGACATATACAGAGAGAGGAGCTGGAGTACAGTATCTTATTACAGAACAGTTTTCTAAGGTAGTTTTTATTAGGTTACATGTTGTTGGTGAGTCCCAGAAATACTACTTTGCAAAGGGTATTGTGTATATGAATCCTCTTGCAGTGATAGTGAATTATTCAGTCTCTTTACATCTTAGTCTTTTACTTGGCTAGGTTTTTCTTACTAATGGCTTGTGGTCCTTTAACTCATGGAGAGAAATTTAAAGGGACTGTGAAAGAAAATTGTAATGGATATGAGACAAATATTTATAGTATTATTTTCTTAAACTCCAACTATAATATTTTTGGGCAAAGGGTCATGAGACTAAAAGGAGACTGAGTTTGCCAGCACACTTCTGTGTTCTCCTTTAGGAGGCTCAAAGAGGTGTCAAATCACAGATGGGTGTGCCTCTTGATGGCCTTCTCATCAGTATCAGGCTTGTGAGGAGCCACATATTGGTCTACTCCTCTCAGGATGCCTCCTGTTTTTCCTTCTGTTCTTATCACAGTTTTTGTCAAGTTGAGTGGGGACAAATATGTATGAGTTGTTGGGCATGAATCTTGCTGGTAGAGCGAGGTGTGCCTTTTCCCATGCGAGGCTGCGCTGAGCTTGTGTGTGTGGGGGTGCTGGTGTGCCATTTGCACCTTGGGATCAGATATGGGTGTTGCAGACTGCAGGAGCCTGGGGAGAGAATGCATTTTGAGGAGGGGCTTACGTGATGTTAGTACTCAAAATATAGTACTTGGGAGGAGGAAAGGAAAATGTCTTTTGAAACATCAGGTGCATTTTGGAAGGCAGTGTTGTGCGTGCTCTGGAATTTAAGTGGTGGTATATAAACCACTAAATATTTTAAGCACTGATGTATTTCGGAATATGCTTTAGAGAATAACTGGCATCAGAAATGAGAAGGGTAGCTCCTTACAGTGCTCTGCTGCCTTAGTGTGCCGTGATCGGACAGTCTAGGACCTGTTTTGGCTCTTAATGGTAATGCCCCTCCCATGCTGCAGGTTGTGCTCCTTTCAGCCAGGCTGACTTGATTTGGTTAACCTGAGTTTAAGAGACTCAGCCTGCCTGCCTTTGCCTTTGCCTTTGCCTTTGCCTTTGCCTTTGCCTTTGCCTTTGCCTTTGCCTTTGCTTTTCTCTCTCTCTCTCTCTCTCTCTCTCTCTCTCTCTCTCTCATTTTCTTTACTCAAGAGAAGAGTAACTTGGGGCTTTGTGAGACCTTTGGGCCTGGGTTTCTGAAACCCTGCTTCTATGTGTCATGTTGGCTGTGCGCTGCCTATCGCCCTCACCTGCACCAACAGGCTGTCCACCCATGTCCCAAGGTGTTGCTGGGTGGAAAGATCCCAACTTGTCTCCTTCTTCTGTCCTTATCACTTGTGACATGAAGGAGGCAAAGTGGGACCTTTGGGAAAGAAAATCAGGCCCTATCTGTCCTCTGCTCAGGACCCATTGGTAGCTCAGAGTCAAACATACAATCCTTGCAGTGGCCTTCAGATCAATTGGTAGTACGACCTCCAACGCAAACTTCCTCCTCACCATTTTTTTTTTTTTTTGTGGCACCGGGGATTGAACTCACAACCTCGCGCCTGTCAGGTGCTTAAGTCACTGAGCCAAACTCCCAGCCCTGGTTTTTTGAGGCAGGGTTGCACTATGTAGCTCAGGCCGGCCTTGCGCTCAAGTTGTAGCCCAAGCAGACCTGAACTCACAACGCTCCTCCTACCTCAGCCTCCAGAGTGCTGGGATTAAAGGCGTGCGCCACCACGCCCAGCTCTCATCACCTTTTTGCTCCTGGGTCTGGCTTATTGTTCCTTCTGTGACATCTCCACCCAGGCACTGCATAGTTCTTGCTTGGGCTCCTTCAGGTCTCTGCTTAGATTCCCCTTATCACTGAGGCTCTCTCAGTGCCCTTGGTGGTCCTGCAGCACCCTCATTAAGCCCTTTTCCTGTTGCCTGTAGAGTTTTCTGGTAGTGTTGAGCTCCATTGACTACTCCTAGTCCAGAATGTATAATAGCATATGAATAGTAATAGTAATTGTCAGTGTTATATAGAATACACTTTACAGTACAAGGATTCAATTCATGATGACTGGAATTTTTGTTTTATCTTGTTCACTACTCTGTTTTTAATTACTGGAGCAATGTCTAGCTCATAGTAAGTACTCAGTTAATGAGTAAATTCTCATGAAGTGGTTTTATTGTCCTGAATTTGGAGAAGCTGCTGAGAGAATAGGTTATATCAAACTTCCAAAATCAAATTTTTATTAGTTTCTCCTAATACCTGGCTCATTAAAAAAAATCTCTCCTAGAATATTGACCATTCAGCTCCTTAGAGTTATACTTTCTAACCCTTGTATCCTGGAGGTATATCAACCAGTTATGTGTGTCAAGACTAAGTGTTCCATGGGCTTGTGATGATTATGATTGACTTTTGACTGTGCTATCTTTGGGTATTGTTATGTTGAGCAGTATTCCACTAGCATTTTAGTTCGAGTCACCCAAACTCATTTTTTGAGTTGTTTTGATGATTTGATTTTTAAAGATTTGTTTAAGAGTACATATTTGCAATGAATAATGGATACATACATTCTTTGTGAGAAGTTGGTATGTATACATACGGCATCTTAGTCCTCTTTTTGTATTTTTCGCTTCCTTTCCCACTGCCTCCCTAGATCTTTTCTCATCTGCACATCAATCTCCCTGTTTTCTATCGTCTATCTTTTATTTTGCTCTTTAAATTATTTATACTTTGAGGTTTCTTGTAAGATAAATCATGCAATATTTAAAGTTGTGTTTCTGATTTATTTCACTTAACATTACGGTCTCAAAGTGCATTCATTTTCCTACAAATGACTCAAATTTATCCTTTTTTATGACTGAATAGTACTCCATTGTGAGTGAGTGAGTGAGTG